>JAHKKF010511226.1:0-10443 GCA_019740295.1 Labeo calbasu
ATAATTAAACATCATAATAGTGAATTATATGTATTTTATATTACATATACTTCATTCTAATGTAATATACATAATTAGAAATAAAATGTATTTTTATTCTGTTTATTTATTAAATAAATAATCTAAAACATTAAATATTATAATAGTGAATTATATAAATGTTATATTACATACACTTCATATTCTAATGTAATATACATAATATAATAATAATAAAAATAATATTTATACATAATTATAAATAACATGTAATTATATATATATATATAATTATATAAACAATATAAATAATATATAATTAAAAATATTTTTTTTATATTACATATACTTCATATTCTCATATTCTAGTGTGATATACATAATTATAAATAAAATGTAATTTGTAATATGTTAATTTATCATTACATAAAATCGACTAACAAAATAATTTTGCATATTTGCCTCAAACTGGTCTTCTCACTTAGACCTTATTGTTAATTTAGGCTTGCTTATCTCTGTCTCAGCCAAACCAGCTGACGCACTCCTGATTACATTTACTAGTCAATACACCTCATGTTGCTATAATAAGTAACATTCAGTAAAAACAGCTGCATTGATCTCATTTGTCAAACTCCAGCATTAGTATTGTACAATATTGTGGGAACCACAACAGCAGGCTTGCCAACCCAGTATTACCCCAAATACAAGGTCACAGCGACCAGGACAGTATATAAAGGATGATTCTAGCTAGAAAGTTATACTTAAGCCAAGATGAAGGTGCTGCTGGTGCTGACCTCTCTGATTGTGGCCGTGTTTGGCAAAAGGACCTTTGAAGGGTGAGCTCACAAATCTTGTTTGCAGTATCCTAGCATGGTTATGCACCAAAAAAGACAAAAATAGTGCAGCATATTAGATTTTAAGGGAGTCTGAAGGAGGAAGTGTGGTTTATTCAGCGCTGAGTGTTTAGGAGGAGGGTCATCATGGTCATAACTACAGTGATGGAATATAAAGTGTGATTTTAATGCTGGTAGCTTTAGTTTATATAAGATGATGAAGGGAATACTACTTGTAACTGCTCTGTTTGTGGCTAGTTTTGCCAAAAAGACTTTTAAGAGGTGAGTCACTTCAGTCTTAGATATTTTAAAAATGATCATTTGTTCATGTTGTTTCAAAACTCTATAATTTGCAATGAAAATTCAAATAAAGCCACATATCTTAAGACGTATTCATGGATGTGTGTTGACGTCTCTACAGAGACCAGGTTCTTCAGATCACAGCAAAAAATGAGGCACAGATCTCTCTCCTGAAGGAACTGTCTGAACAGGAACATCTTGGGGTAAGTCTCACATCAAGAACATTCTTTATGCTTCTCATACAGTTGAGGTCAAAAGTTTACATTCCCCTTTCAGAATCTGCAAAATGTTAATTAATTTACCAAAATAAGAGGGATCATAAAAATGCATGTTATTGTTCGTTAAGTACTGAACTGAATAAGGCATTTCACATAAAATATGTTTACATATAGTCCACCAGAGAAAGCATTAGCTGAATTTATAAAAATGACAATGTTCAAAATTTTACAAACACTTGATTCTTAATACTGTGTTGTTTCCTGAATGATCCACAGCTGTGTTTTTTTGTTTAGTGATAGTTGTTTACGAGTCCCTTGTTTGTCCTAAAGTTAAACTGCCTGCTGTTCTTCAGAAAAATCCTCCAGGTCCCACAATTTCTTTGGTTTTCCAGCATTTTCCAGTGTATTTGAACCCTTTCCAACAATGGCTGTATGATTTTGAGATCCATCTTTTCACAGGACAACTGAGGGACTCATATGCAACTATTACAGAAGGTACAAACGCTCACTGATGCTTCAGAAGGATACACGATGCATTAAGAGCCATGGAATTTAGGAATTTAAAGATCAGGGTAAATTTAACTTATTTTGTCTTCTGGGAAACATGTAAGTATCTTTTGTAGCCTCTAAAGGGCAGTACTAAATGAAAAAATATGATATTTTGGCAAAATAAGAAAAATGTACACATCTTCATTCTGTTCAAAAGTTTTCACCCCCCGACTCTTAATGCATTGTGTTTCCTTCTGGAGCATCAGTGAGTGTTTTAACCTTCTGTAAGGTTCTGTAAACTTTTAAACGGGGTCATTTTTATAAATTTAACTATTATTTTCTCTTGTGGACTATATGTAAACGTTTTTATGTGAAATATCTTATTCAGGTCAGTACTAAATATACAATAACATGCATTTTGTATGATCCCTCTTATTTTGGTAAAATAATCAACATTTTGCTGAGCATCAGATTTACTTGTTTTCTTCTGTGTTCAGTTGGACTTCTGGAGGGAGCCCATTCATCAGTCTTTGCCTGTGGATGTTCGTGTCCCGTTTCACAGTCTCCAGGCTGTCAGGGCATTCCTGAGATACAATAAGATCCAGTATAATGTCATGATTAAGGATGTCCAGGTGGGATTATTAATTAAACTTTTCACTTACTGTGATTATTACAGCTTAGAGACAATAAATTATCATACAACACAGATTCTTTGGATACAGGAAACATTTTTGTCGGACCCCTCTGATCTAAAATATTTTCTTGAAGTATCTATGAATTTTTGTTAATATTTCAATAATTTAACTGCATGCTCAAGACAGGATCAGAAATCAATTTTAAATTGAATTCCAGGGGCATTTTTTACATTCATGAGGGCAATGTAAATAATCACCTTATTATTATAATCATCATACTATGTTGTCTTTAAGACTTAAACTTACCGAACTACTTTAATCAGCATTTTAAACTGGTGTCAGTAACAACAAACTGTTTAAAACTGTCTAAATTATAAAAAACAGGTGCTCATAGGACTGCAGTATTATGACAGAAATTATTGTAAATTATTGCTTTTTATATTGTAATAGTCATTATTAATATTGATATAGAAAACAATATAAAATGTGTATTGTGCCCGTCTATTTCTGGCTTCACAGTTTTAAAATTAATGCCGCGATTTCAGTATTCATAAGGATTCATTTTTAGGTGTCGTCAATATGTCAGTATTGTACATTAAAACACTGAAAATACGTATTTGTACGTTTAGATGCTGTAAATACTTCAGTATTGTACGTTTTAGTGTCTGTAAAAACGTAAGTAAATGTACGTTTTGTAGAACCACATTTTCCGTAAAATACCTACGAATTATCACGAATGATCATTTTCAGTGCTGACTAATCTAAGCACCTCTGATTGGCCAAAGCATTACTAAATTCAACAAAAATGCGTTTGATTGGTTATAAGGCTCAACACTGCACAAAACAGCGCATAAAAGCAATCTGATGCAGTGTGAGTGAATCTGAATTTAATTCCACAAATCAACACTTTTCATCCATTTTCACATTTCATTTTAATCACAACAGACGTAATACACTGTTTAATTGTGTAACTGTGAATATTGTTGTTCACTTTAGTGGCATTTTTGGCACAAGCCCTTGTTAATTTCTGACCCTGGTTCAAGATTTTATTAGGTGTTGGAAAAAGTTACATTAAAAGTAATGCATTACAATATTGCGTTACTCCATAAAAAAGTAACTAATTGCATTACTTAGTTACTTTTTGTGGAAGGAAATGTATTACATTACTTTTGGTCACCTGAGCTGGGCTTGCTCATTTTTTTTTTGGCAACTGTAAAGGCCCTTTCATACCAAAAGTGAAATTAATAAGTCTTAGTCTGAAGGAAGTGCCTCTGGTCTGCACCTCACCCCCAATTTTTCTCAACACGGGACAGGAGAGGTGTCAGTGAATAAATGGGAAAAAAAGTAACTTGCATTACTTACTTAAAAAAGTAACTCAGGTATTTCCTTGTAAATGTACAAGTAATGCATTACTTTACTAGTTACTAGTTACAAGTAACTTGTGTTACTTGTAATGCGTGACCCCCAGAACCGTTATGGGTTCAGTAGTGTAGTGCTGAAACCCTATTGTAATTGTTAGCATAGCCAAGGATCAGCAATCTCCAGATAAAACTAATCAGGAAACTTGGAAGGACGGTAGTACTCACATCGTCTACAATGTCACTAAGGCTCACCCCAACTGGCCTGACAGGGGCGCTACAGCGATCAAAAGTACAAAATCGTAACTCCCAAACGGTTTGTCGCAGGCTAAAGTGTCTTATGTCATTGGAATCCTTGGCTCACACCGGACAAAACACACACCTTGGATTTATCCATCACCCTTGTGAAATTTTTGGGTATTTTGCATTTTTTCTACTTTTGCAAACTAGTCCTAGGTTTTTGCCTGATCGGAGATCAAGATTCTCTGGAGAGTGAATATTAATAATTATCAAAACGTTGAACTTTCAACGCCCAAAAGGGCAGGGTTGCCTTTACTAAAACGCCTGTAACTCTTGAACGAAATGAGATATCTTTGCCAAACTCAAACGCGAACTGAATCTGAGGTCTCATGAAAAAAGTTGATGAAAGAATGAAAAAACTTAAAAACGGTCCTATCGACGGAAAAATCGGTATGCGCGACCTTGGTCCAAAGTGCCACAAAAGCGTCTATAAGGACATTTGTGTATCTCAAAAAACATGGCCACCATAGGTTGATGAATTTGAGCACCTATTAGACAAGGTAAATGGAGGCCGATCAGAACAAAACTTGGTGGGCCTGTTTAACTCACGCCCCTAAAGGTTTATGAGAAATGTGAATGAAATGGGCCACTGGGGGGTGTATTTTTCAAGGGCCGTAAATGATTGTATATTACTCATTTTTTCACACATACGCACAATATTCGTATCATACGATAGAACTCCTCATTCTGGACAACTTAGAACTGCCTCTAGAACCACTGCTGTCAATCAAACCGATAGTTAAGTGATTGAGAAGATGTGAAAGACCTACTTTTGCGAACTAGTCCTAGGTTTTTCACTCAATCTTAAAAAAAAAAAAATACCAAACACTGCAGTACAATTTTCTCAGGTCAATAATCAAAAACAATTTGAAATTTACCCTTTGGGAAGCTATAATGGGGTCGTAAAAGCATAAACGAAAGCTCAAAACTTTATTATTTATTTTAATTCTACATTTTTATTAATTTTTATCTTTTCATCAATGAACCTGGGTTTACAGTAGGAAACCCTGGGTTACACTACAAAGAATCTTCTGTCATATTTAGTATAGAATTTCACATTCTATATAATAGCCGACTAAATAATTATTTATTGAGGGTAATCACAAAAAGTTTAAACTTAATTAATTCTTCTTGCTCTGAAAGGATTTGATGGATGCTGAGCAAAGGCAGATGGTGAAATATCGTACCTTTGCAAAAAGTACCGATGACTTTGTCTACACCACCTACCATGACCTGAACACTGTGAGTGCTGCACAACTTTAATTAATGACTGTATTGAATTTCTAGTATCAGAGACTTGTTGGACAAAATAGACACAGTCATTTGATCTTCACCATATTTTCCTCAGATCTACTCTTTCATAGACATGATTGTGGCAGAGAACCCTAATATGGTCAGCAAACTTGTGATTGGTCAGAGCTACAATAAGCACCCCTTGAATGTCCTGAAGGTAGGTCAAGATAAATAATGATAAATATGCATCATTTTATTGCAGCTAGAAGTCTGAGAGCATAGTGAAGATGCTTTCATTTAGCATTTTTCAAATTTTGCAATTTATTCCATTGCTAATTGTCATCTGTTACTCATTTTCCTCTTACTCAGTTCAGCACTGGAGCGAGCCGTCCAGGTATCTGGATCGACACTGGCATCCACTCCAGAGAATGGGTCACCCTAGCCAGTGGAATTTGGTTTGCCAAGAAGGTAAAGTTATTCTTTTTTTGTTAGGTCAGCAAACACAGACAACTCAACATGCTTTATTCAAACAAGAATTGACTTACACATTCCTATGTGTTTTGCTGTGTACAGATCGTGACTGACTACGGACGTGACCCCGTTCTCACTGACATCCTTAACAACTATGATATCTTCTTGGAGATCTCCACCAACCCTGATGGTTATGAATACACCCACACCAGTGTGAGTTTTAAATGATGCCTGGAAGAGTTCACATGCACATTCAGTTCAGAACAACTGTACTTCGAGAATGTATTCCGACAGGCTGCTTTTCAACTGCAAATCTGTTTGTTTAAGGACCGTATGTGGCGTAAAACCAGAAAGCCAAACCCTGGTTCCAGCTGTGTTGGAGTCGACCCCAACAGGAACTGGGACGCTGGCTTTGGAGGTGAGGCGCTTTTATCATTGCCGTTAACTGCCGTTAAACTGTAAGGAAAGGCTGTAAACGTGTCTTAGACATATTTATTTATTTATTTTAAATAAATGGAAATGGTATTTTTATTTAAAGGAATTAAATAAATAAAGGATTTTAATGGATTTAAGGGAATAAAAAGAAAGATGAACAGTAAAAGAAGAAGAATATACACACATTCAATTTTTTTCATATGCCTTATACGTTAAACACGAAGGCTTCTTGTCTCGTCGCTTCAATTATGAATTAGAGGCCATATTTCGGATTCAAAATGTAAAAGTTTGACTATAAAATCGAATTTTTTGCATCATTTTTCTATCTTAAAACAATTGTCAAATATAGCCTACATTTTTAGCTACTTACATCTTACCTTGCACTCTTTTACTGTTAAAAACTCAAGCGCCACCCCGGAATTCAGAATTCTGAGAAAAACGTCATTTTGAAATGTAAAAAAAGTCAAAACTGGCAAGAAAAAAAGAGTCAGAATTATGAGAAAAAAAAAAAAAAGGTCAGAATTTTGAAATGTAAACCAAGAATTCTGAGGAAAAGTCAAAACTTGCAAGAAAAAAAGTCAGAATTATAAGAAAAAAGTCGGAAATTTGAGATGTAAACTAGGAATTCAAAGGGAAAAAAGTCACAATTGCCAAGAAAAAAGTCAGAATTC
This sequence comes from Labeo calbasu, assembly GCA_019740295.1. NCBI lineage: Eukaryota > Metazoa > Chordata > Actinopteri > Cypriniformes > Cyprinidae > Labeo > Labeo calbasu. Next base: position 6,923 of record JAHKKF010511226.1, read on the forward strand.
TGAGAAAAACGTTGGAATTTTGAAATATAAACGAAGAATTCTAAGAAAAAGCTCAACATTGCCAAGAACAAAAGTCAGAATTTTGAGAAAAAGTCTGAATTTTGAAATGTAAACTTAGAATTCTGAGGAAAAAGTCAGAAATTTGAGATGTAAACTAGGAATTCAAATGGAAAAAAGTCACAATTGGCAAGAAAAAAGTCTGAATTCTGAGAAAAAACGTTGGAATTTTGAAATGTAAACCAAGAATTCAAACAGAAAAAAGTCAAAATTGGCAAGAGAAAAAAAGTCAGAATTCTGAGAAAAAAGTCGGAATTTCGAGATGTAAACTAAGAATTCAAACTGAAAAAAAGTTAAAATTGGCAAGAAAAAAGTCAGAATTCTGAGAAAAAACGCCAGAATTTTGCGAAAAATTCTGACGAAAAAAAAATCAAAATTGGCAAGAGAAAAAAAGTCAGAATTATGAGAAAAAAGTCGGAATTTCGAGATGTAAACTAAGAATTCAAATGGAAATAAAGTTAAAATTGGCAAGAAAAAAGTCTGAATTCTGAGAAAAAACGTTGAAATTTTGAAATGTAAACTAAGAATTCTGAGGAAAAAAGTCAAAATTGGCAAGAGAAAAAAAAGTCAGAATTATGAGAAAAAAGTTGGAATTTTGAGATGTAAACTAATAATTCAAAGGGAAAAAAGTCTTGAAAAGGAAAGTCTTGAAAGGGAAAAAGAATTTTGAAATATAAACTAAGAATTCTGAGGAAAAAAAGTCAAAACTGGCAAGAAAAAAAGTCAGAATTTTGAGATGTAAACTAAGAATTCAAAGGGAAAAAACGTCACAACTGGCAAGAAAAAATGGGAAATTCTGGGAAAACGTCGGAATTTTGAAATGTAAACTACGAATTCTGAGAGAAAGCTCAACACTGCTAAGGAAAAAAGTCAGAATTTTGCGAAAAAAAAGTCAGAATTTTGAAATGTAAACTAAGAATTCTGAGAAAAATCACCAAAAAATAAAAAGTTCAGAAAAAAGTCAGAAGATTCAAATAGTGTTTAAAACTTTCTTGTATTTCTCTTTTTTCCAACTTCAGGTGGTGGTTCCAGTGGCAGCCCCTGCAGTGAGACATACCGTGGACCCAGTGCTCATTCTGAGTCTGAAGTCAAGGCCATTGTGGACTTTGTGACATCTCACGGCAACATCAAGGCCTTTGTGTCCATCCACAGCTATTCCCAGATGCTCCTCTATCCATACGGATACACCAGCACTCCTGCACAGGACCAGGCTGAACTGGTATGCATGTGGGAACATACTATTCTAGATATATGTAGCAATATCTAAAATGAATTCTGTATTGTCCCTTCAGCATGAAGTCGCCACGAAGGCTGTCTCTGCCCTGCAGTCATTGTATAACACTCGCTACAGATATGGAAGCATCATTACTACCATCTGTAAGTTTGATAAGATTGATTTCAGTCCATATCAGTTTTGCACCCTGCTAACAATCTCTCGGTTCACAGATCAAGCCAGTGGAGGAACTGTTGACTGGACCTACAACCAGGGCATCAAGTACTCCTACACCTTTGAGCTGAGAGACACCGGCTTTTATGGTTTCCTCCTGCCTGCCGAACAGATCGTCCCCACTGCTGAGGAGACCTGGCAGGCCCTGATGGTCATCATGGAGCACACCAAAAATAATCCATATTAAGCATATGACAGTCTTTCAGTCAAAGTGCAAAAAAGAGTGTTAATAAAATAAAAAACAACAACATTTACTATCTTATGTATGCTGCTTTCATTTACATTACACATAAACAATATATTGTTCAGCCCTGAAAAGTTTCTGGATACTGACAAATATATATGTACCACATGAGTTAACGGCATCGAGATACTATTTTTAAAATAATTTGAATTCGATTTTTGTTATTATTTTCTGTTTTAGTAATTTCGTAGCATGTTTTTGTCTTTTTAAAATGTTTTCTTTAACTATATTTCTATTTTTAATATTTTATATCACTTTTGGTTTTAGTTCCTTTATCACATCAACATTAACCAGAATTATGAGAAAAAAGTCCGAATTTTGAAATATAAGATAAGAATTCTGAGGAAAAAAGTCAAAACTGCCCATAAAAAAGTCCGAATTATGAGGAAAAAGCCAGAACTTTGAAATGTAAACTAAGCATTCTGAGCAAAAAAGTCTAAAATTGCCCATAAAAAAGTCAAAATTCTGAGAAAAAAAAGACTGAATATTAAAATGTAAACTAAACATTCTGAGAAAAAAAATTGCCCAAAAAAGGTCAGAATAATGAGAAAAAAGTTGTTATAGTTAACTACAATAACCCTGTCTAACACTCATTTAAAGTTCATCTTTAAAAATAACAAAAATTAAATTAATAGTAAAGAATATTAGGGGAAAGAGAGAGAAAATACCTAATGTTTCATCAATGTGCTTCTAGAGGAAATATCATCATACTGTGCAAATTATGCGAGAATGGGACAAACCATTCCTTTTGGGGGGTTCTAGTGGGTAACTTAGTTTTTTCGGACATAAATAAAAAAGTTATATCAGAATAAACGCTTATTATTTTTGAAGCGCACACCCAAATGTCTTGACAATCTAATCTAACTGAAGGCAAAACTATGAAATTAACTAATATATTTGAGGTAATTTTCATGCTTAAATGCAGAGTAGAATGAGCAACTTTACAAAATCAGACAGTTGAATACCAGGGTTGTATGTGATATGAACATCATTTTTGAACAAAAGATATGTCTTTTTCAACATATAGTATATTTTGAAATTGGGAAAAATATAATTGTGTACTAGAAAATTAAGCATCGGGGATTTATATTGATGAAAATATTTTAAAAATATACTTCACAGACATGAGATGTACCCACAATTATAAAATGACCCATATAATAGTACTAATATAAGTGTTGAGGCAATAAAAAAAATTGCATCCAAATTACAATTTACAAAGCATTTAGCTAAACTTAACTAACCACCCTTTACACAAACGTTGTTACAGCAGCTAAAAGTCAAATGCCCATAAAGATACTAAAAGATTTGTAAATATTTATAAACATTTACTGATGATGAATAGTTTCAACTTTACATTGGGTTATTTAATTTGTTAAGACGTGTAATTAGGATGAATTCAGATCATTTAGGGCACATTTTGCCGTTGAGATGACTGCTCGTGAATGTACTAATGATTAGTAAACGTTTATAAACATTTACAATTGATGAATAGTTCCAATTTAGACTGGGTACTGCTGCAAAAACTGGGTACTTCAAAAAAAGTATTAATAAATGATTTGAGATGAGTAAATAGTAGAAGGCTACAAAACAAACAAAGACCAAATATTTGATCTTTACAGACTATGATTATAAGTTAATAAACAACATGCTAACATGAATAGTTTGTGAAGTGCTTAAAATTTTTTTCACAACATTTCTAAGTACATGAACTGAAGTTTAATGACATTTGTTAGCTTTCGAAAGTACATAAATGAATTGTATAATTTCTGT
>JAHKKF010511230.1:0-13074 GCA_019740295.1 Labeo calbasu
GTGTAATTCTAATTTTTTAAATAATTCTTTTAATTTTTACTATTATTCTTCTAATACATTATATATATTTATATATACACACACATATATATATATATATATATATATATATATATATATAATATAAAACTAAATAAATAATATAAATGGTATTATACCAAAAACTAGTAATTTGAAAAATCTGAACAAAATAATAAATAAACATCATAATTTATTTTACAAACCTGGAAGTGGCAGGAGTTTTCTAGATTTTCCTGAAATAATAAATATACACATTATTAACTGATCTTGGTTCATTAAATTGCAGTTATAGAGTCAACATGAAATCAAAACTGACTGTATTGACATGTCTTAATTCCTGTTTTGCTGTCATTGTGATGCATTAGTCCACATTATTCTACAGTAAATAAATGTGTGTCTGTTCATCAAACATCATCAGTCCTTTATATTCTGTCAAACCCAGACGCTGGTCAGTATCTGATCAATCGATCGATCACTGATGATCAGATCAGCCTCACCGAACATCCGTTTTCTCTCAGTCATGTTGATCAGTGACGATGACAGACGGAGCAGAGCGACTCTCACCAGAACGACGGGGACGGCGGAGCAGATGCGGCTGTGTGACGCGCCCCAGTCCTCCGGGCTCCCGTACAGACCCTTCTCCAGAACATACTGCTGACCGGAGAAACCCGCACCCTCGAACGCCACCCACCTACAACAAATCAGTCACACTCATTCAGTTCTGTCCACTGCACTGGATGGAAAAGAGCAGCGTGAACATTCTGCTAAACGTCTCTTTCTCTGCTTTATATTATAAATTAAATAATTATTCCTTTAAAACTAATGTGCAGCTAGATTCACAGCAGAAAAATGTTCATATGATTCAACATGAGTAAAACGAAGCTGCAGTTTTGGGCAGAAACATCCTAAAGGTCGTAAGTGTTTAATGCGTCACATTCCACGATGCCCAAACTGACATTCAACACAGAAAAACTACAGCAACTCCCAAAATAATGAGACTCACAGAGCTGAAACACCCACACATACGCCTGAACAAATACAGACCTGCCTTCATGCATCACACACACACACACACGCAGGCACACGCATGCGTAATCACACACGCATGCATCCGTCTGCACTAGAAAAGTGAGTGTGTGTGTGTTATTCATGTTTTTTTTGGGTCTCCACGTGAAAACAAGCTTATAAATGACACAGAATGAAGTGTTTTGAGAATCTAGAAATGCCTGTAGCTTGTGTGAGGGTGTGTTTAGGTGTAGGCTTAAAAAATACAGTTTGTACAGTAGAAAAACCATTACACCTATGGAATGAACCCATAATTACTGGAATACCAGTGTGTGTGTGTGTGTGTGTGAGCACTTCAGCCTAAAACAAGCCTGTATGTGTTTAGACACTGTGAAAGGCGGTGCCCTTCTCACACACACACACACATAATCACAGACATGCAGCCATTATGTGTTTGCCTTTACTGCTGCTCTTCCTATTTCTGTCTTGTTTTCCAGTACAAACATCTAAACATCCTTAAATCAAGACACATTTCCTAGAGAAACAAAACGCATCAAAATGAAATGACTTTTTGCTTGAAGCAGAAAAAATATCTGCCAGTGGGGTCAGAAAAAAGAACTACAGAGAACTACAGATTCTACAGAAACTTGTTTCCGCCACAGAATGAACAAATGTAAAACGTATTTGCCATTTTTTTGTCTCACAATACTTTTTTTTTGCAATTCTGAGCTTATATCTCACAACCCTGCCTTTTTTGTTTCTGCCACAGAATGAAAAGAAAATAACTCGTACACTTGTAGACACTTTTTCTTACAATTCTAAATACATAGTTCACAATTCTGGCTTTTTTATTTGTTTATTTATTTATTTATTTATTTATTTGCAAACTGAAGTTTATAGCTCACATTTTTTTTCTCTTGCAATTATATGTTTTTTTCGTGCAATTTGTCATTTTATATTTCGTAGTTTTGTTTTTTTGTGTTCCACCAAAAAAAAAAAAAAAAAAAATGTAAAAAGGTTATTACAGCTATTTAATCTTACAATTCCCTTTTTTTGTCGCAATTCCAAACATATGTCTCACCATTCAGACTTGTTTTTTTTGTTTTTTTCGCCATCAAGTAAAATAATAAAAAAAGCAATTGCAACTTTTTATCTTACAATTCTGACTTTTATTTTGCAATTCTATTTATCATTTTCTTCTTTTACAGTCACTTCATTTCAATGCATTTCCCAGGAATCAACACTTAACGTGTATTTTTTCCTTCTCAAGTGAATGCATCTTGATTTAAAGATGTTTATATATTTATACTGGAAAACAAGACAAAAATACTAAGGAAGAGCATCAGTTTGTGTACCGGATAAGTGTGTGTGTGTGCGAGTGAGAAGCAGTTCAGCGTAAAAACAGAAACAGGCCTGAATGTGTTTAGACGTTGTGCTGCATAGAAAGGCGGTGCCCTTCACACACACACACACACACACACACACATTCCAGTAATTGCAGGGAACCGCATGGATTGTGAAAAGCGCTGCAGCAGCACACACTCTTTCACATTATTTGCATCGATGCTCTTCTGCATTTTCTGGCAAACGGCCTCCGTTCCTCTGAACGTCAGCCCGAGGCGACCTGTATTTGTGTGGGTGTGCGTCACATGACCCGCTAATGGCGGGAAACAATGCGCATTTACCTGAACAGGTGCGATCATTAGTTCTGTGGAAACACTAACAGATAACTAACGAATCACATGCATCTTTGAGTGTGTTTTTGGGATGCGCTGATGAACATCCTGATTGGCCAAAGAGAATGCATTAGTGCCCGCCCACTTTTTGGTTCCAGAAGTATTTTTGTTGTTTACTGTATCTCTACAAACCATTTCAAATTTATTGCAAAATATTGCACACATATACAAACACTAAATTTGACAGTAAAGTGGGTGCTTCATTAGAGTGGGGGGGGCTAAAAAGCTCTTAACACAATTTGCTCACTGCCACTTTTCCACACAGCATTATGGGTAACGTAGTTTTTCACCAAAAATGCGCTATAGCGAAGAAAGCGACTCACACTCCCGCCAGGACCTCGACGGAGCGCGTCTGCAGGCCGTAGGGCGTGTTCGCGAGGTTATCCAGCGGCTCCATGAGGTCGATGCTGACGCCGCGCTCGGAGAAGTCCGGCTCACTGAACATCTTCATATGAGGGGACGAGAAATCCTGAAAAACAAAGCATTTGACAGCTTAAATTAGAAAGCAGTTGGCAAGCGTTCGGCGCTGGTTCTGGTTCTGCTATTTCCTGCTATTGTGCGTCCAGAGCTCATAAACACAGCAGGTATGCGCTGATGGAGGTTGCGTAACGTGTTTGGCTCGCGTTCATCTGATCTGCGCTGTTTACCGACTTCAGTAATAATGACTGATGGAGATCAGAGACGAGAAAAACCTCCAATATCTCAACTACAGATGCTCAAAATCAACTAGTTGCTGGTTTTTCTGAATGATTAGTCAGTTCATAGGTAGCTCTGTGTAACTGGGCTGGTTTCGTCAATCAGAGATGTGTTTTGTTCGCACCAGACGTGTTTATGAGCTCAAAAACAGCTGGACGAGCGGAAACGAGCGGAACAGCGCACGGCCCAGCGTTTGTACCCGCGAGCGGCTGCATCCGATGCCGCTTTCCCGGATTTCCCATTCATTTTGATGCATTTAGCCAAAACTTTTACACAAAAAGAGGAACAGTTTCCCAAATTTGGGTTTGTGAGATGATGAATAGCAACTAAAAAATTACATTTAAAAAAGTTATAGCAAAATAAAACACTTAGGAATAAATATTGTTTACTTGCATGTGATGTGACTGTCAGACTATCAAAACGCGATTAAAATATTGTTTTATTTTATATTATTTTGTTTTATATAAAAAATATATAACATTTTTTATATTAAAACTGCATTTTTTTTAATGGTTGAATGTGCTGTTCAATTATTGCTTTTTTTATCTATAGGTTTTTGTTGCTCTTTATCTGGTTGTTTGTTTTTGTTTGGTGGGGATGAATGGAAAAACAATGATGACACTTTTTATTAAAATAAAACTTAAATTTACTATTACAATGTTTACAAATTTTAAACCTAAAAATTGTTATATACTGTCAATAGCCTTGTTTTTTAAATACTGAAATATTAACCTAAAATCTAAAGAGGTTTGTGTAGGATTTATTTACACTTTTTACTCAATTTAGTAGTAAATTACTACAAAGAAATATTAAGTAACGTAATGGATGGAAATTTTAAAAACACTGAAACAGTTTTTTCTTATAAAACGTTCTCTAATCATCGATCATTTACAGTATACTTAATTTGAATAAAATGTGTTTTCGGGAATCCCTGAATTAAAAGATGCTTTTTGCCAAGAGGATTTTCCCACGCAAATGCTCCGACAGCTAAAGCGCAGCTGATGGACAGCTGGTTACCGACAGCTAGTAGAGATGAGACTCACCATGAAGACGGGCCGCAGAGAGAGCAGTTTTTCGCCCGTCCCGCCCCAGTCTGTCCAGTCCAGATACTCTCCTTCCTCCAGAACAAACTGCTGCCCGTCGAAACCCTCGCGATCGTATCCAACCCACCTGAGAGCAGCCCGACACGCAGCACCACAGTTCAATCAATCGAACATCTCAACGTTCTTAAATCAAGAAACATTGACTGAGGAAGCAAAAGTTCAGAGTGCAGAGTTCAGGACTCACAGGCCTCCGAGGATCTTGAGTGATTCCACACACTTCAGTCCGTGATTGTCCGAATCACTCGGGTCGGTTTCTGTCGTGGTGAAGGAGAACACGTCTCCCTGAACCTCCACACATCGGCCCTGCAGACCGGCCTTCTCATACAACACGGCCTGAGAGAGACACGAAAGATCAAGAGTCTCTACTGCTGTGACACTAGTGATGATACTGAATGCACCACAAGAGACTGAAGCTCACAAACCTTGACTGCGTTCGGCTTCTCCACTTTCATAGCGCCCTGGAAAAACAAGCAGATTTCTGGTGACACACTGCGTCACCACTGCAGACGGGTGAATAAAATGATCGTGTGAGCCGTACCATACGCAGAGGCCTCAGAGAGCCGACCGTGGGCACCGGGAATCCCCAGTCCTCCGGAAACGGATACTCTCCGGCCTCCAGAACCGCCAGCAGACCCTGGAAACCCGGATCGCTGTAAACCAGCCACCTGCACCACAGACACACACCACAGCTGTCAATCGTCAGTCACATGACCGTGATGACAACAGATCAATCATCTCATGAATCAATCCCTCGGTTATTAGTCAAGCCAGTCACACTCCAAGTGACTTCACTAGTGTTTGGCAGTACTAGTTAACACCTCACTGACTCATTCACCAAATCACACGCAGCTAATAATGATCGGGCAACGTTAAAGCAGTGTTCAAGGGATTAATGTTTGTTTTGTTTTTCATGGGCATTTTCAATGTTAATTCTTACTTATACACTCACATGATCATAAAATTTATGAAAACATAAAAAGTTTCCAATTTAGCTTTTCATGACCATTTTACACACTTTGAGACATATTAAAATATGAATGTTTGCCTGTTTTTTTTCCATTTACATGATCAAAAAGTTCATGAAAACTTTGTAAACACCCCTTTGCATGTGAAATGAGTTTTGTGTCATGTTCAGTAGTTTTTATCTGCTTCAACAGAATACACAGACACAAACACAACTGACTTTTGTCACATTAAAATTGTATTTTGAGTTAAAATAAATGTGAAAATGATATACTTTAAATATTATTGGGTTTTTTTTATTGTTGTTGTTGTGTTTTGCTGGTTCACCTGGACAAACGCTGCTGCTGCTGCTGTAAATGATTCACCTCCACCCTCCTCAACAATCTGTGATTTTCTCTTTCTATTTCTGCTCACATTCCAGCCGTAGCTTTCATCCGTCATTCTGCTCTTTTCCTGATTTTTTCTGTCTTTGTCATTCTCACTGTCCTGTTCTGCTCTCTGTTTATCATGCGTACACACACCAGACTTTTCTCATACAGTGGGCCTATAAAGTACTTGGACACTTTTCAAGCAAAACATTCATAAACAGAAACAATAGATCCAGTGTTTAAAATGAAGACAAGTACTGACTCTCTTTGTGTGACTAAAGAGTGTGCATTTTTCATCATTATTAGCATGTTATTTCCCCTTTTCTGACATTACTGAATTCAGAAGGAGTTTTTGCGCTATAGTCCGAGTGCTGGATCATGTGGCTCTGATATTGTTTATATGGTTCAGCGTGACTAATGCTGTGACTCAAACGCTCTCATAAAGCATAACACACTCATGAATCACCAGGAATCCAGTCATTATGTTCTCAAAGCGCCTTCACAGCACACGCTGCATCTAAATTTGGTTGGCGATTTACCTACAGTGCTTAATTCTGTTCTGTACGCACACAGTTCTGTAATTTAAGGGAGTGACAACTGTATTCTACGACCTAATTGACTCCTGAAATACTCAGGTAGAAGCAACTGCATTTATAGAAATTTCACAGTGTACAGAACTGAACTGAACAAATAATTAATGATATATTTAAATGTACATCAGAGTTGCAATGCTAGAAATTACAGGAAAGGAAGTACGTCTTGACAGATATCTTGCCAGATATTACTTGAACATAACTGAACTTAAATCTTAATGCATTACCTCGGAAATAAGCCACTTTTCTCTCCTGGATTGCTTTATGAGCCGAGCCCAAACAACGATCCCAGTGATTCTTATTAATCATTGTTTATAATAAGTGGACATGGCAACCCTTCAAGGGCCCCTCTGTAAAGCAGCTTTACAAAAATGCGGCGGCTCTTTCAGCAACGGTTTTGTTAAAATCGCTTAAGAAGCCTTGTTTAAAACATTATGAGTCTTTGGTCTGCATGATATTACTTTGGTCATCGGAAGTGTCCACGAACAGCCAAATTTTTGCGTCCGCGCACAAAAGCACAGACGCAAGATGAATGTTGAGACGGACGAGTCCATTAGGTGGAGCTGCACGTGTCAAACTCACCCGTTCATACTCATCCGCCGCTCAAGTATACTTTGAAAGTTGTGCGCAAGACAAAGCGTAACTCAGAAAACCTAGCACACCGGCGCCTTAAAGTGTTGTTGTACGCGCACCATCTGCACGGACACGACACACGGGCTGCACGAGGACAATGTGCGTGGACGTCCGCAGACACATCTGATGAGGAAAATGTGTGTGGCCTGTCACAGCACATGGACAGCTGAAGTATACTTTAGTTTGTGAGTTCTGCTTGATGTTTAGCATGTTTCTGTTTTGATTGATTTTTAACATGCTGCTACGTGGTTGCTAAGGTGTTCTGATTGATTTTAGTACATTTCTTTGCGGTTGCCAAGGTGTTCTTTTGGCTTCACCAAGCAGCACAAACAGTTGCCCAGTTATCCAAAACAGAAAATGAATCATAGCACATTTTTTGTAAGTGCTCAGTGAAGATGTGCATGTGTGGAGCTTCACTTTGACCACACACACCCAACAACAGCATCCAAGCACACACACACACACACACACACACACACACACAGGTCTGAGCAGGGCGTGTTTGCTGACTTACAAACCACTGTGGACTTTGATGGAGCCGGTGTTCTGAGGACGGCTGAAACTGCCCACTTCCTCTGTGTCATCCACATACTCAAAGCGTCTGCCCATGCCAGCGGGCTCGGTGAACAGCTCTATCCGGGGAGGAGTGTAGTCCTGCAGACGCATTCAGGAAATCACAGCGGTCACTCCCGTCTCTTTTGACCTTCAGAAAGCGGCTATTGTATGCAAAACAATTCTTTTAAGATGATCCTTGAGGTCACTTACTCTGACAGCCAGTCGAATTGAGCCAATAAGCACAGGGGCTGATGTTTCTTCACCCTCTTCTGCCCACTCATTGGGCAGATCGGTAACTCGTTCCTCTTCCAGAGCAATGCATCGTCCCTCGAATCCTGGTTTCTCATATAGTATCCAGCTAAAAATGCAGTTCAGTCTAATCAACTGAAAGGCCCATCATCATGCATTGAGTATTGAGTATTTGAAGAGTTCAGATGCAAAAAAGCCTCTAAATCCATCTGACGTTTTTCTTTAAAATGAGCATTTCTTTCTGGCCACTTTGTATAGGTTTCTATGTAAGTACTGGTACTTCTGATTGGGCTGAGGCTGGAATTTAACGAGTTTGAAGTAAAAGTGTTTGATGGACGTATACTATGTGTGAGGAGCATTCACTCACTATCATTGTCTCATTTTTGACCAAGATGGCTTTTAGCTGGTTTTGCATCTGAACTCTTCATTTGTTCTCCACTTACCATCCTCTGACCACTTTAATAGATACGACACTGGACAGTCGCATGTGTGTCGCATCAGGCTGATCCCTGTAGAACTCAAAGGACTGACCGCTGAACTGAGGGTGCTCAAATATCACAATCTGACCGACACAAAACTTCAAATTAGGGCCTAAGCGGTACAAGAAGTTACAGCCGATGTGCTTTGCTCAAACATTCAAAGCATAAACACAATTTAAAAAGCTTGGCTCATGCTACGCAAACAGAACAGGTTTTAATATCTGAAATTCTCTGTTCGGAGTTTGAAACTCTGGCAAACCTTTGCGGGACGCCGGTGGATTCCACGAGCAGCTGGAATCTGAAAGACAAAACACCACGGCTTGCTGTGGTTAAGACAGTAATGCGGTAATTGGTTTGCAAGTGTTTCGTAATACTTAACCTAGCAGGCTAACAGTCAAAAACATGATCCGATGATAACCCGAAGATTTTGCGCTTTGAACATGTTAAAATGTCACATCTGTCACACTGTCATGTACAAATAAAGACATGCATGCATAACAAGCAGGCATGCAGAGCGATTCACAAAGACAAAACACATTGGTGATTGACTCTTACATTTGGCAGGTCTCTCTGAGGTTTAGCTTGAGGGATTTGAGCCGCTGGAACTACAGGTGCCGGTGGAATCGTAACTTCTGGGATCTTTCCAGCAGCTGCGTCAACACCCATATTCGGATCCACCAGACCAGGTACTGAGGCACTTTCTCTAGCCACCTATACACACAAATCGACACACACGTGATTTAGACACTTAAGTGCAACAGGGTTCATTTTATGTTAAAATGTGTGACATATTTTGGTTGTGAACAACAGTATTGTGAAACATCACTTTGCACTAGCTTGGTATGTGAATGAGGGATAGCTGACCAGTGGGTCGATCTTCTTTGATAGTTGAGTGTTTTCAGGTTCCTTTGGAAGAAACTTCTCCAGGAAGCTAGGCAACTTAATGCCATCAAATGAAGGAAGTGATGGAGGAGCATTAGCATCTGTTATTTTAGCGACAATGGGGTCAACTGTAGTTGCTTTCAGGGTCGGACCATCAGGTTGCAGAACAACACCAGAACCAGTCTGGGTATCGTTGAGAAGTGGCGGTGGTTTAGTGGCTGTAAACATAGTGACTGTGGGGTCTCTTGAATTTGTTTTGGGATCAGGTGTGATGGCGGGTTCATCATCCTTGATGGGTTTTACAACATTCTGGGAACCAGAACTTGGCGGTGGAGGAGCACTGTCTGTTAGCATGGTGACTGGAGGGTCTAATGAAGGTGTTTTCAAGACAGGTGTCAGTGTAGGTCCATCATCTTTAGTAGGTTTTAGTACAACCTGGAAAGTCTGGGAACCACTGGCAGGAGAAGGAGTGTTAGTGTCTGTTAAAAGAGTGACTGTGGGGTCTCTTAAAGTTGCTTTGACATCAGTTGTCCCAATCTCAATGGGTTTTAGAACATTCTGGGAACCAGAACTAGCTGGTGGAGGAGCATTAGTGTCTGTTAACATGGTGACTGGAGGATCTGCTGAAGTTGCTTGTAAGTCAGGTGCCTGGGTAAGTCCATCATCTTTCGTAGGTTTCGGTACAACCTTGGAAGTAGTCAGGGAACCATTTGGAGGAGAGGGAGCATTAGTGTCTGTTAACAAAGTGACTGTGGTGTCCATTGAAGTTGCTTTGGGATCAGGTGTCATGGCAGGTCCATCATCTTTTATGGGTTTTCGAACATTTTGTGAACTAGACTGGGTATAAGTAGGTTTTAGAGCAGCATTTTTGTCTGTCAACATGGTGACTGAAGGGTCTAATGAAGTCGTTTTCAAGTCAGGCACCAGGGCAGGTCCATCATCTTTCGTAGGTTTCGGTACAACCTGGGAACTAGTCTGGGTACCACTGGGAAGAAAAGGAGTGTTAGTGTCTGTTAAAAGAGTGACTGTGGGGTCTCTTGAAGTTGCTTTGACATCAGTTGTCCCAATCTCAATGGGTTTTAGAACATTCTGGGAACCAGAACTAGCTGGTGGAGGAGCATTAGTGTCTGTTAACATGGTGACTGGAGGATCTGCTGAAGTTGCTTTTAAGTCAGGTGCCTGGGTAAGTCCATCATCTTTCGTAGGTTTCGGTACAACCTTGGAACTAGTCTGGGAACCATCTAGAGGAGCGTTAGTGTCTGTTAACAAAGTGACTTCTCTTGAAGTTGCTTTGGGATCAGGTGTCATGGCAGGTCCATCATCCTTTATGGGTTTTCGAACATTTTGTGAACTAGACTGGGTATAAGTAGGTTTTAGAGCAGCATTTTTGTCTGTCAACATGGTGACTGAAGGCTCTAATGAAGTCAGTTTCAAGTCAGGCACCAGGGCAGGTCCATCATCTTTCGTAGGTTCCGGTACAACCTGGGAACTAGTCTGGGTACCACTGGGAAGAAAAGGAGTGTTAGTGTCTGTAAACACAGTGATTGTGGTGTCTTTTGAAGTTGTTTTGAGGTCAGGTGTCATGGCAGGCCCAATGTCCCTGCTGGGTTTCAGAATAACCTGAGAACCAGACTGGGCACCACGGCTGTCATTCTTGGCTAGGGTCTCCTCTACTGGGATCAGTTTGGGAGGTTCTGTACTTGGCTCTAGCTGGGATAGTGCAGGTGTTGTTGACCCAGAACCGGCACTGGGTGATAACGGTCCATCTGAAGGACACTCGGTGGGGCTTAAAAACTCCATTCGTCTCCCTTTGCTGGGGCTGCGTAGCATGCTGACAATAGAACACCTCTCCAAACGAGACTTTGCCTTCGGTGGTTCTGTTGTATTTTCATCCGATCCCTCCTCTTTTTCTTCCTCTTCCTTTTCAGATTCCTTCCTTGCTCTCTGGAAGATCAAGGACCTTGTGAGTATGCTCTCTCTCTTAGGTTTGATGTCCACCTCCTTAACTTCCGTGTCTTGACTCTTGGAGGTTGCATTCGGAGCCAGATCCAAAATGAATTCCCTCCTTCGCCTCAAGCCATACTGGAACTCCTCCGGATCGAAGGGTTTCTCAAAGCGGTCTTCTTTGATGGCAGGCATGGCAAACGGAGGTGCTTGCAAGCGATGTTTGTTGTGTTTGCGTTGGGGAAGATTGAACGGCATTGCCAGCCTTTTCACATTTGCTATAAAGTCATCTGGGTCAAATTCTCCCGACACGTTCAGGAGGTTGGTCTCACTCACAGAGGCGCTGAGCTTAGGTTCTGGAATTAACAGCTTCTTCTTTTTAGGACGTTGGTGATCCACATCAAGCCAGCTAGATGGAGAGTCCCTACTCTGGAAGGAGCTGCCGGGCGCAATGGGGATCTGTGGAAGATTAAAGGGTTTGAGGATGAATTCCTTTTTTCTTGTGGATGGATCCGTTGATTTACTAGCAGTAATCTTTGCTTTTGCTGACACTTCCGAAACTAAGGGTTTTTTATTCATTGGTTCTGGTGAAGAAGTGGTCTTCCCACTCTCATAGTCCTGTGGTGATAGAGTCTTTTCTTTGGATGAAGAAAGGGGAGTTATACTCTCTCCATTGCTAGAGGTTATGGGGATGGAGGATGGCACTGGTAGAGGCATGGTCCTCTCATTTTTACTAGTGATATCATTGGAGACTAGTGGACTGGTTGAAGATGGTGGATGTGCAGCATTTTCTTTATCTGTGGATTTTGCAGGTGTGGTCTTTTCTTTAGTCGAAGCTGATGGAGTTGTAGTCGTTTCAATAGTTTTCTCATTGGTTGAGGCTGGTGGAGGAAAAGTCACTTCATTCTTTGTCTTTCGACTAGCTGAGTCTAATGCAGATGTAGTCTTTTCATCAGTAGAAGCTGGTGGAATTTTATTAGTTAAGACTGATGGAGGTGTGCTCTTGTCATCACCTGAGCCTAATGAAGTGGAGGTAGACTCAATGGAGGTTGTCTCAATGGTTAATGCTGGTAGAGGCATGGCCTTTTCATTGGCTGAGGCTGTTGAAGGTGTGGTCTTTTCACTAGCTGGGCCAAGCAATGCAGAGATTGTCTCATTAGTTGAGGCTGGTGAATGTGCAATATTTTCATCAGTTGACGTCAGCAGATACGCATCCTTTTGCTCAGTTGTCTTTCTATCAGCTGAGTCTGAAGGAGGTGTTGTCTTTGCATTAGTTGAGACTGGTAAACTGTAGATTACCTCATTAGCTGAAGCTGGTGGAGGTTTGTGTTTGTCATCTCTGGAGCCTAGTGAAGCAGAGATTGTCTCAGTGGTTGAGGCTGGTAGAGGTGTAGTCTTTTCTATAGTTGAAGCAGGCAAAATGGGGATTGTCTCATTGGCTGAGGCTTGTGGAGTTGTGGTCTTTTCATTCGTTGAGGCTGGTGGAGGTTTGTTGTTGTCATCACTAGACCCTAATGAAGCAGAGATTGTCTCCGTGGTTGAGGCTGGTAGAGTTGGCCTTACGTCACGTCCTTTCCTTTCCTTTCCTTTAGTTGTCTTTTCTTTAGTTGAAGCAGGCAAAGTGGACGTTGTCTCACTGGTTGAGGTTTTTGGAGTTGTGGTCTTTTCATTCGTTGAGTCTAATGGAGATGTAGTTTCTTCATCAGTTGAGGCTGGTGGAGGTTTGTGTTTGTCATCTCTGGAGCCTAGTGAAGCAGAGATTGTCTCAGTGGTTGAGGCTGGTAGAGTTGGCCTTACGTCACGTCCTTTCCTTTCCTGTCCTTTAGTTGTCTTTTCTTTAGTTGAAG
>JAHKKF010511231.1:736-19705 GCA_019740295.1 Labeo calbasu
GAGAGGTAAAGTATATGAGGCTTTTGTGTGGAGGCTCTGGAGGCTTTACAAGGGGAGTGCAAGAAGACAACGCTAAACTGACAAGCGGTAAAATCAATTCGTCATGTGAAATACTACGTCATTAAAGTCATTTCTCCTGGGCTTTCTGGTGAGATGAAAGGGGCACAGAATCAACAAGTTTAGACAAAAGAGCCACAGTTATTGACTGCTTTGAGTCCGAACCTCTTCGTTTTAACCTTTAGAAATGGTCCACGTCTGTCCATGTTGCAAGTTGCATCATAAATTGGTTAAACTGTAGTTCTCACAAATATTGGTTTGGATTAATTTATTTATATGTCTTTTGTTACCAAAGTTACCCTCAGCTTCACCTGTTTCACACCAGATTGTTGTTTTCTCACAAAAGCTCTATTGTTTTCATTTAGTTCATTTTTCTTTCTTTTTTTTCATCCAATATACATAAATACTAAAAATAAACATCAAGATTTGAGTAATCTGTCTTGTGAATGGTAAAGTTAAATAGACGGAAAACAAAATACAGACTAGAGCAAGTAAAACACCAAGGTTAATTAGAGGAAAAGTCAAACTCACAAAGTTTAATTTGTTAACGTTCTATAAAATTTATTATTCATTTGCTAATGCTAACATGTAGAATATACAAAATACAAGGCATAACTGTAAAAAAATATAAATGTATGAAGGCCGTATGTGAAACGTGCTTTTACAAAGTCAAAGTCGCTGTGTCGTGGTTAATTAATCAAGAAGTGCATGCTCATCCAGTATTTGCTTCAGAAATAAATCATACTTTAAGCACTTGAAAAACAAGATGATTTCATCTGGTAACAAGTCTGTGTTTGCAACCGCTGTATAAATTGTGAGAGAGGTTGCTTCTGTATGTTAATTTAGTAATTATTTAGCTTTATGTACTATTTAGCTTTCAGCTAGGTAGTGTTTTAGTTCTATTTGAAATGTTCTACCATAATTAAATCTATTGTACAAAGTTAAATTAGTTTTTAACCATTTTATCCATTCAGTGAAGAACAGTAGGGTCTAAAACAACATTACAACTCTTTGGCTTTAATGTTATGGATAAAAAAAGAAAAAAAGATATGAATATACACTGCCATTCAAAAGTTTGGGATCAGTAATGTTTTTTAATGTTTCTTATGCTCATCAAGGCTACATTAATCTCATCAAAAATCCAGAAAAAAACAGTAATGTTGTGAAATATTATTCAGTGTAAAAGAACTGTTCTGTATGTGAATATGTTTTAATATGTAATTTATTCCTGTGATGCAAATCTAAAATTTTCAGCATCATTACTCCAGTCTTCAGTGATCCTTTAGAAATCATTCTAATATGCAGTTTTATTATCAGTGTTGAAAACAGTTGTGCTGCTTAATATTTTGTTGGAACCTGTGATACATTTTTCAGGATTCTTTAATAAATAAAATGCATTTGTTTAAAATAGAAATCTTTGTAACAATATAAACTACCATTTGAAAATTTGTGGCCAATACATTTGTATTCTTTCTTGTTTTGAAATAAATTAATACTTTTATTCAATAAGAATGTGTTAAATTGATAAAAAGTGATAGTGAAGACTTAGCAAATGCTGTTCTTTTTAACTTTTTTATTCATGAAAGGATCCTGAAAAAAAAAAGGTTTCAAAAAAGAAAATTAAGCAGCACAACTGTTTACAACATTGATAATAAAAGTAATAAATCAGTATATTAGTATGATTTCTGAAGGATCATGTGTCACTGAAGACTGGAGTAATGACTGATGAAAATTCAGATTTAAAACAGAGGAATAAATTATATTTTAAAATAATAGAAATAGAAAGCCATTATTTTACATTGTAACAATTCACATTATTTCTGTATTTTTGATCAAGTAAATGCAGCTTTGATGAGAATAATATAGTTCTTTAAAAAACATTAAAAAGCTTTTACTTTTATTGTGGGGGGGGGGGGGGTTAAGTGTGATAAGTGTGACCCTGGACCACAAAACCAGTCATAAGGGTCATTTTTTAAAATGGAGATTTATACATTAAACAAAGCTGAATAAATACGCTTCCTATTGATGTATGGTTTGTTAGGATAGGACAATATTTCGCCATGATACAGCTACTTGAAAATCTGGAATCTGAGGGTGCAAAAAAATCTAAATATTGAGAAAATCACCTTTAAAGTTGTGCATATGAAGTCCGTAGAAATGCATATTACTAATCAAAAATTAAGTTTTAATATATATACGGTAAAAAATTTACAAAATGTCTTCATGGAACATGATTTACTTAATATCCTAATGATTTTTGGTATAAAAGAAAAATCGATAATGTATTTTTGGATTTTGCTACAAATATAACCATGCTACTCAAGACTGGTTTTGTGGTCCTGGGTCACACATGTGTTAGTAGGTGTGTCTG
Organism: Labeo calbasu; assembly: GCA_019740295.1. Classification (NCBI taxonomy): domain Eukaryota; kingdom Metazoa; phylum Chordata; class Actinopteri; order Cypriniformes; family Cyprinidae; genus Labeo; species Labeo calbasu. The sequence goes on from JAHKKF010511231.1 coordinate 3,165, forward strand.
AATGCACATGTGCAGGCATACATATGTGTAAAAGCATTCTCCTGCGCTCATTAACTCAGTGGGGGGCACAAGGCAAAAAGAACACGGATCAAGGACGGCAATGTCGCTTTATCCCTTGCTTTGAACTAAAATGTTCTCATTTCTAACTAGCCTCCCTTGATAGACAGAGAAAAGCAACAAAAGCCTGGGAGGAGTAGAAAGGGACAACAGATGAATATATAGGAAAACTTAAATTGACAGATAACTGCAGATCGTGTAGCGCAGCACTCATGCAAGCACAAAGAAACAGAAAAGTACAAACAAAAGCTCTCGAATCAAAGGATGCATCTCAAACAGAGTGTAACGTTACATTACTAACCAGCCGAGGCAAACAGACCGGCAGCTGAGGAAATGAAATCACTGCCGTGCTGAGTAACTGTCTTATTCGTTTTGTATGGACTGCAGGGCTTGTCACAGACTCAGGCTAATGATTTTAACAAGCCCATTTCATTTGTGTGTTTTTATTTACACTTATTTGGATGTCTGAGAGTGCGTTGACGTCATTCGGTAATTTATGGCTGCGATCATGATGATGATGATGATTGTACTTATTTGTGAGAGAAGGTGGAAAAAGGACTGAAAGGGAGCTTTGTTGCAGAGGAAGGTAGATGCTGAAAGGAGGTACAGAGCAAAAAAAAGGGCTGAATGGTCCACTTGTGGTCTATTTTACTGTTAATCGTGAGGCTGAATGAGAATGTCAGTGAAACCTTAAATGTGTTTTTAACTTCTTGACTGCATACATAAGCACTGATTAAGACTTCGTTAAGGTTGTTAATGATTTAATTGCTTCAGATTCTGGTCTTTCAGTGTTGATCTTTCTTGATCTCAGCACCGCTTTTACACTGTAGATCATTCTCTTTTAATTACTCATTTAGTGGTCTCCGATACTGCACTTAATTGGTCCTACCACACAGATCGTAGGCAGTTTGTTACCAAGGGTGGATTTAGGTCTGAGGTTTGGTGTTGTGCAATCTGGAGTCCCTCAGGGATCAATTTTGAGCCCTTTGCTTTTTAAAATCTACACTTTTCCACTTAGTCAGCTTTTGAGGCTCTAGGTCAAAAATGTCGTTTTTATCCAGACGACACTCAAATTTGATAATACTGTGCCTGTGGATTTTCTCAGTGTATTTCTAAAAAGGAATGGATGTCGCCAAAAAAAAAATTCTCATTGGTTCACCCCACCAGCTACGTAAAGTTTACATAAAGCTTAGTTTAACTTTTATGCGTTTTGGTAGTCTTGTGAATGTGCTTTGAAGACTGACAAATTGTTGAATAAAATCGTTATTTTTGCTTTCTTCATGCACAAAAGGTATTCTCACAGCTTCATAAAATTAAGGTTGAATCACAGATGTCACATGGAGTATTTTAACGATGTCCTTACTACCTTTCTGGGCCTTGAACGTGTCAGTTGCGTTGCTGTCCATGCAGGGTCAGAAAGCTCTCAGATTTCATCAGAAGTATCTTAATTTGTGTTCTGAAGATGAACGAAGGTCTTACAGGTTCGGAACAACATGAGCGTGAGTAATTAATGACAGAATTTTCATTTTTGAGTAAACTATCTTTTTAAATGTGTCTTTTAAACTATTTTATGTTAGTTTCTTAATATGAGCTCCTGAATGCATATTTTAAATTACTCTTATAAGAAGTGTAACATGTCATACAATCACACATGTACACATGCCAAAAGTATTTCATGTCAGCTATTCTGTTGTAATCTGAATGCTTATAGATCAAAGTCTGGTTTTACAGTTGTTCCTGGTTGTGTAATGAGGGATGTGGCCAAACGTACTACTGATGGACAAATGCAGGATTTCCGATTCATCTTGATAGAAGTGTTTGATTTTGACTAAAGTAAACACAAATTGATTGTCAGGTGTGACACAAGGATAATGGATTGTGTGAGAGAAGATGAAAGAGAGAAATGTTGAGAAGGAGAAAATTCAATGTGAAAACAATAGTGGTTTCTTTTCTTTAAATTAAAGTTGACAAAGTAGACAGAGAACAAAGCTGTAGAGAAAAAAGAGACACTTTATAAATACAAAAAGCTTTTCGACACCACAGAATGAGAAACACTCGCTGAATAAGAAAACCCTGGAATATTATTTTTAAAGTTCTGCAAGAATAGAAAAAAAAGTTTAATTTGTGCTGATCCACACTGAATTCAGAAGAGCATACTTGCAGATATTGCAGTAGAAGTAATGGTGTGCTATAGTATGCTCTTCTGAGTTCATCTATCCATCTAGCATACAGTTTTATGCAAAAGTTTGGGAATGCCTTGCAAAATCTGTGAAAATGTGAATAATTTTAACAAAATCATACAAATGCATGTTATTTTTTGTTTAGTACTGTCCTGAGTAAGATATTTTACATAAGATGTTTACATTTAGTCCACAAGACCAAAAAATAGCTGAAATTATTAAAATAACCCTCTTCAAAAGTTTGGGAACCCTTACTTCTTAATATTGTGTGTGGTTACCTGGAAGATCTACGACTGTTTTTTTTTTTGTTGTTGTTTTGTGATGGTTGTTAATGAGTCCCTTGTTTGTTCTGAACTGTTCTTCAGAAAAATCCTCCAGCTCCTGCAGATTCTTCAGTTTTCCAGCATCTTTTGCATATTCCAGCAGTGACTGTATGGTTTGAGATGCATCTTTTCACACTGAGGGCAACTGAGTCACAACTATTACAAAAGGTTCAAACATTCACTGATGCTCCAGAAGGAAACACGATGCATTAAGACCCGGGGGGTGAAAACTTTTTGAACTTGAAGATCAAGGTAAATTGTACTTAATTTGTCTTCCGGAAAAAAGTCAGGTATCTTCTGTTGCTTCTGAAGGGCAGTACTAAATGGAAAAAAATGATATTTCAACAAAATAAGAAAAATCTTCGTTCTGTCCAAAAGTTTTCACCCCCCGGTAAAACTATTATTTGCTCGCACTCATATTATTCCAAAACTGTAAGACCTTCATTCATCTTTGGAACACAAATTAAGATATTTTTGATGAAATCCAAGGGCTGTCTGACAATCTTAATTTGTGTTCCAAAAATAAACAAAGGTCTTACGGATGTGGACCGACATGAGTAATTAATGTCAGAATTTTCATTTTTAGGTGAACTATCCCTTTAAATTGTACAATTTTGGCTTTTCTTCTCAAAATTGCTCACAGTTGTCTCACAACTGTCTTTTTTCCTCACAATTTTAAGAAAAAAAATAAGAACTGCAAGAATAAAAAGTCAGAATTGTGAGATTTAAAAAAAAATCGTCTAATATAATAATATAGTGACAATGGCTTAGCCAGTGGCATGAGTTTGGGTCAGGACTATCTGTTTAGCTGACTGACGTGAGATGAGGGAGTGATGGGGCAAAACTGTTTGAAAGTAGACATTGCAAAATGAAACCACAAACATGTGTTCACCATATCAGGCAACAAACAGACTAATTTGTAAAAGTTTATGAAATAATTATTTGTTATTTATTACTTCTAATTGCCTATTTTTATAATTTTGCCCAACCATTAGACTTTTTAACAAAAAGTAACAAATAAGCAAGAAACTTATTTTTGTAAATAGCCATGTAATGAGTGAATAATGTACAGTTTTATCTGGTCATTATCACAAAATAAACTACTTCAGGAGTTATACAAGACCCTGTTGGGGTTTATTTAGTGATAATGACGTCTGTAACACCGCTTTTTAAAAATCAAATAAATAAATGGACATGAAATGTTGGTTTGAGTTAAAAGTATTTGATTAAGACATGGAGTTCTATGACCTAGAATTTGCACAGCGTTGCCAGGGACAATAGTCCCGGTAATAGTATACAGTTTAGTGGTCATTATTCAAAAAAATATTTGACAAACAAATATAGCGACAGATCAAACAAACGTGTGTATTCCAGCTCGATGGAAAAACTCTCACAGCCTTCAGGGGATAAAAGAGTAAATATTAGAAAACAGTAAACATTAGCTGAACAATAAAATGGAAACAAATACTGAAAGAAAAACAAGCGCTCAAAAGAGAGATGTTTTGCATTATTAACGAAAACATTCACAATTACATTTGTCATTCAGCTTGTATGAAAGGTCTGTCTGATTTGTGTGTGATGTACGTGTGTGTGTTTAAAGGGGTCCTATTATGCTTTTTCACTTTTTGAACTTTAGTCAGTGAGTGGTGTGTATGTTTGGGCATAAAAAAGATCTACAAAGTTACAAATCTCAAAGTCCACTCCAAAGGGAGATATTTCGTTTTTAAAAAATCCCTTTTCAAGAACTACAACGAGCGGTTCCTTTGGACTACAACGTTTGTTGTCCGCATGCAATGATGTCACAACGCGGTCCATTAGAATATCATTAAAATTAAATCCCGCCCATCGAAATTCGAATTGTCGGTAATGTTAGGCTGCTTTTTGCCTTACGCTGGAGCTGGTTTAGGGTAATGAAACTAAGTATGTAAATAATTAAATGCATTAGCACGATAATATCATGTATTGGCGATCTCGCAGCCTGATGATAGGACCCAACACTACTGTAGTGTATTATTTACTCACCCTCCATGCATCCTGGGTGTATATGACTTCCTTCTTTCAGACGAATGCAAGCGGAGTTCTATTTAAAATATGCCTTACACGGCTCCGGGGCGTTAATAAAGGCCTCCTGTATCGAATCGATGCGTTTTTGTAAGAAAAATATCCATATTTAAAACGTAAGAATCACTTTAATCTAGCTTGCGCTAACAGTTGTACACGGAACTTGCTTCTTTGACAAGGGACGTGGCAGCACTGAAACACCGTCGAAGCTGTTCGCCAATCGCAACGCAGTGAGTTAGCTAACCAATCACAACAAATATCGTTTTCCGGAAGGCGGAACCCGGAACTAATCGAGTCATTTGTGCCAGGCTGTGAGAAATGTATTGTAATAGTGTAAGTTATGTTAAAAATAATGCGTTTTTTGAACCACCAACCATGAAAGCTTGTTCTAGTATGCCCCCAAAACAAAATCAAGACTCTGTTAAAGAGCATAATAGGACCCCTTTAAAGCTTCACAGATCTTGTTGTTAGTCTGGGTGTGGCTAGAAAAAACTAAGAAGCTGCAGACACTAACTAATTTGGTCTACTGTTGCTATCTGTTTACATTGCAAGACAACACACTTTGCTTAAACTGAAGTATTCTTTAAGGTTCAGTGAGAAAATGTTTGTTTAGCTTATTCTCTCAAAGCAAAGTGAGTTTAACATTTACATGCAACAATATCTGGATAATGTACTGCAAACCTAACGAGTTGAGCTTTCATAAGGAAACATTTGTCTTACTTCACCCTCTCGTAAAATGAAGAATAAACCATTTAAAGAATTTTATAGACGGATCGTGTAATTTAAAAAGAAAACTGACAGCCGCACTCAAAAAAACATAGTGTGGGATTTACTTTTCCCTATTTCAACACACTTTATTTACAACTTTAAAAATCTGTGTATTTTCCAGAGCCGTTTTGCAAGAAAGGCTTTGCCTCAAAAAATATTTAGATGAAACTAATAGTAGTTTGAAAAGGAAATCAAACAAATATGAAAAATATGATAGCAAATGTGTGTAAATTACTTATTTTTTTCAAAAGTGACAGCACTTTGGGAACCTAAATGAACTTGAAATGACTTGGAACATGAAATGATCTATGAGTGAGCGTGTTTTTAGCAAGCACACAGTTTGGTTAGATTAAAGCTGCACCTCCGTGCCTGTGGCTTTAATTACACCTGCAGTGTTTGCAGAGGGTGTGATGACTAATGGTCCGAAAAGAAGGTGACTATTAATAATAACAGCTGAACAACAGCTGCTGGTGACAAAAGATGGCTGAATATTTTTTTGTTTTATTTTACTGAGAAAAAAATAAATAAAAAGGCATAAGTTAAATGAATAAATAGCATGCTAGTATAAACATACGAAAATACAAAATGAAACATGAATTTATATTGGCCCCCCCAAAAAACGAAGAGACTCTTTACATCCAAGTCACAGTACACAAGATCAGAGAACAGTCAGGCAGAGGATAATTTTATGTAATTGCTTTTAGCAAATTGCAAGGCTACTATACATCATTTATTGTATTTTTTCAAGAACACAATATCAGATGTTGTGTATTTTGGTCATGTGCTATTTTTGCATTATAAACCACAGAGAAGATGGACGACAGGTCATTAGTGTGCCTCCGGTGTGTATTAAATGCACTTCAGTAATGGAGAGTAAGGTGAGAGAGACTTCACAAAGCTTTGCTGCTTGTGTGTCAGGGCTGCATTATGCTATGAGGATTAAGGAGCTTTTCCTATCATATTCTTTTTAAAATTGAAATGGAATGGAGATCTGGTTATCCTAAATTATTCTTCCCTGGTTTGTATCATCATAGGACTTTCCTGCCAAAGTCCCATCAACCCCTTCATGGTGAAATAAACATCTGTTCGTGCAGTTTAAATGAATAACCCAAAAATGAATATGTATTTACTCTCAGGCTGCATTTACACTGGCAGAACGAAATCCGATTTTTTTTGCCCACATCTGACACAGATCGGAATTTGATACACGCGTGTAAACACAAAAATCCACACGAGATCCGATTTTTTTCGCATCCGATCTGAGCCGTTTCCAAATGTGGTTTTAAATCAAGCTGCGTTTACACTGCAAGTCTTAATGCACAGATCCGATCTTTTCACCATATCTGATTTTTTTGGCCCGCCTGTTTACATTTACTTTAGACACGCCTTGTATCCGTGTTTACACTAATCTCCAGCATAAAATCATTCCAGTGGCTTTCACGACCATGACCCTTGAATTCTGGATGGACTTTTGCTTATTCATTTTCCAAAGTCGGCAAAAGTATACCCAACAGCAAATAATTAAACTTTTTAATGTTGCCATCATAAGGACGGCGTTAATGCTTTCTTCATCAGTTTCTTCAGTGCGGCTGGCTGCACGAGCTTTGCTGATGACAGCTAATTCAGATTTACCAGACTCACTCACCGTATTTCATCCCATGCTTTAATAGGGTTACAAGCTATTTTCATGGTATGTTAATGCTATAGCGTACTGTATCATGTTTATCAAAATCGTCTACCCTCCTTGCTGAACGTGTTCGTTCTAAAGTGAAAGTAAAACTGAAAATAATAGCGCGCATACGAACCAGGCAGGAGTGGTGAAACCAAGTCGACTCCTTTGACGAGAAAGAAACGGTACAACATTTTTGCGTAAACAAGACTAGCTTTGAGTTTCTATGTGAGCGCTTTCGCTTTCTTTAATTATTTGCTGTCCGGAATACTTTTGTCGAGGCGTGTCTCGCAAACGCAGATTATGACGTTCAACGCAATCCGTCGTGAAACAATAGGGACTTTAAAGAACAACTTCCAATGGAGCGACTACGATGACCGGAAGTAAGCTGTTACACCGCCGTAGCCGAGAATGTAAAAATCATTAAGCAACCGTAAACAAGACGGCGCAACGCGGCATTCATTAAGTCCAAATGATGGATTATCTTAAATTTAAAACATATCAACACAGATTAAATGAAAGACTAATGGTAGAATCGTATACTGATGGAATTACAGTGGTATAAACTATAAAACGGAACATTTATGTACCTAATCTGTTACGTTGTAAAGACTAAGGCAAAGTAGAACGTCAGGAAGTTGCAGTTAAAGTCACAAACGCGTAATACGACGTCGGAATGCCGTTGCCGTTCCATAAGTGACTGCTGCTTAACGACTTAACTGACACAGAGAATTGGATATGAGTGTTTAGAGGTAGGTCGGATGTCCAGTAATCGGATATGTATCCGAGGCTGCGTTTACTAGGGATGGGTGATATGGGCTTAAAAATTTATCACGATAATTTCTGGTATTATTACGATAACGATATCAAAGACGATAATTCAGGGAATCCTGTTTCTTTAGAGAAAAGTATTATGTTTCCTATTTTTTCCCAAAATAAACCTAACCATGTACACATGTACAGTGTAATTACTGTTTAATTCATACTGGAAGCCAGAGGGCGCCCTTGCGCGGAATCTCCACATATGTGGTTTTAAATATCGGATACATATCCGATATCTGGACATCCGACCTACATCTAAACACGCATATCCGATTCTCCGTATCAATTAGTCATTAGGGACTTTAAGCAGCAGTCACTTATGGAACGGCAACAGCATTCCGACGTCATATTGCGCGTTCGCGACTTTAACTGCTACTGCAACTTCCTGAAGTTATACTGTAACCATCTACCACGGGAGAACAGCTTGTTTGTCGTAGTCTTCACAACGTGACAGATTAGGTAGATACATACTGTGCTCTTTAATGTGGCGTGATAGATTGTTTAGCTTCTGGGTACTCGCCTGTGCGTAATCAAACACATAGCAAAACATTCGTTACAGTTTCATTTTTGTTCTGGATCCGTGCTCTGCTGCTACACTGGAGCGCACTCACCACCAACTGGACAGGGGTGGGAATAACAGTTTTAAAAAAACTGATTAAAAAAACTGATCACTGCTCTCTTGTCTCCTCTGAGGCTGGGACTCTAAATAGTGTTCTGTCCTCGTCTGTGCGGCCAACGACAGAACAGTTAGCATGCTTTGCTCGAACTTTCGCCATGGCGTTAAAACTGGTACTTCGTTGCTTGCTTGTGAAAACACAGTGGCGGCACCGTGAGTGGAAACTCTCAGATTAAGGGGCCGCAATATTATAATAAGATTCCCTTGTCACTGGGGGAGCGAAGCAAGACGCTCAGTATTTTCACAAGTTTCAGAATTAAAAACTCCTATCCCAGTCCAAAAATGGGTCTTTTTGAAATCTTCACAGCTGTGGAGTGTGTGCTTGAAAATGAGTACATGTGTTTAGATATCATCAGTATAAGATAGATAGGGTAAACTGTAGCTTGGACTTTGCCAGAGAAGCCTTTCAATCTATGTGGAACTGATTTATCAACCAGATAAAGAGGAAAACCCATAATGATGCCGTTGAACTCCCACAAATGTCCTACACTTGACCTGAACGATATCATTAGGAGACTAAAAGCTACTTCAAGCTTTAAATAGCAAGTAAACCTTAAAAAGCACAATACAGCCATTTTAAGTCAAATCTTTTAAAAATAAATTACTATATCAAATTAATCCACAAGTAATCCACACGACTTCAATTAAAGCCTTGTACAGTGAAAAGCAGCTTGTTTGTGACAGCACCCATTCTGACCCACCCAAGTAAAGTAATGCTAAATTTCTCTAAATCTGCTATGATTATAAAACAAGCTCATCTACTGTCTTATAGGTGCTTTCTAATTTACACAGGCTCTTGTGAATCTTCAAGATCACATACTGTGCTTTATAGCCAATAAAAGCCTGTTTAATTTTGGAGTACATGCAAACCTTACCAAACAGCTGAGGACACCCCTGAGGACATGAAGGCATCTGCAGTAAACATTGGACAAAAAGTAAAACATTTGGCTCAAGCAGTAATGCTAATTGTCAATCTGTGTTGGAAAAGGCCTGCTGAGGATGTGTTTGTATGAACGAAAGTCTAAAGCTGACAGGAGAAAATGAGCTGACTTAAAACAGCACCACTTTGAGTAGCATCAGGAATATGGAAAAGTAATACTCATGTATTGGTCTAGTGCCATTATTCATTTGAGAAAGCAAGCCTTAATGGCAATGGCTTGGGGTGTATAAAGAACCCAGTCATACTGGAGTCAAAGTAAAGATACCTTTATGGAAAGTAAAAGTGCCTGGCGTAAACAGCTGATTATAGCTATAGCAACTAGGTGAGTGCCGGCGACGGCGATGAGGTGCTAGAGTCTATGTTAGGATATGTGTCTAAATGCAGAACACACCAAAATAACTTCATGAAGTTGACCCAACAGAATAATATAAAAAAAAATATTTTTTGACACCACAAGTCAAACGTTTGGAATAATGAAGATTTCTTAAAGTATTTTATGCACACCAAGGCTGTATTTATTGCAAACATAAAAAGTAAAAAGTAAAACAGCAATATTGTGAGAAATCAGCTGATTTGGTGCTCAATAATCATATCTGTTAGACATATAGGTAGGCTTATATGGTGTCAAATAAATACAGTTATTTGCAGTATATTTAAATTGTAGACTTCGTGAATATTTGTATAAAACAAATTGTTACAGTACAAATTATTTTGGCCACTGAAGCCTATCTGTAAAATCTGAAGCCTACATCTGCTAAATATTACAAATAGCAACAGTTCTCTATAATAGCAGGAGATAGCTATCATATACAGTACAAATTTAATGGGAAATAACTTCAACATCTGAATTTGACAGTGCTCCTGATGTTTCAGTAAAAAAACATGTCAAATTAATTTTATATCCAAATGCTTACACTAAGTCTGATCTGTTTAGATTTCCCTGTGGGAATCCACTGCGTGTTGTTTGGAGAAGTTCTCTGCTGATTTTGAGGAATGTTAAATAGAGCCCATATTCATTTGGAACATAGAAAAATTGCCGTTTATCGTTAAAACTTTTACACACACTATCAGAATGCATTGCTTTAAGCTGACATATTAACTGTGTCATATCGCGGAAAACCGGATTTCCTCTTTATCTGATTGATAAATCGGTTCCGCATAGACTGAAAGGTTTTTTTTTTTTTTGGCAAAGGCTGAGCTGTACTTTCCCACGTCTGTCTTATACTGATGATATCTGGACACATTAATTTTCAAGCACACACTTTACAACAAAGACCCATTTTGGCAAGGTTTTAATAAATGGTTTGACTGGGATAGGAGTTTTTGAGTTAACACACTAAGCTGCATCAAATTATTTTACTTCAAAGTCAAATTTATGTATATAGTGCTTTATTAAAACAGATTGTTCAAAAGAACAAGGAAAACCAGTTGTGATGGTGGTAAACTTCCACAAATGTTTTATATGTGACCTGAATTGTATCATTATGAGACTGAAAGCTACTACAAACTTTAAATAGTAACAAAACAGCCATCCTATGATGTAATATCTTCTAAGAAAAAAAAAAACGTATTCAGGTCAGTACTAAATAAACAACATGCATTTTGTATGATCCATCTTATTTTGGTAAAATAATTAACATTTTGCAGATTCTGTAGAGGATGTACATTTTTGAACTCGATTGTACTTCATTAAAGTTGAAGAGATCCATTTTTCAAGAGATCCATTGAAGAGATCCATCTTTTCACACTGAGGACAGTTGAGGGACTCTATTACAGAAGGTTCAAACGCTCACTGATGCTCCAGAAGGAAACTCGATGCATTAAGAGGGGGTGAAAACTTTTGAACAGAATGGAGATGTGTACATTTTTCTTATTTTGCCTAAATATCATATTTTTTTTCATTTAGTACTACCCTTCAGAGACTACAGAAGATAGTTACATGTTTCCCAGAAGACAAAATAAGTTAAATTTACCCTGTTCTTCAAATTCCAAAAGTTTTCACCCCCCGGCTCTTAATGCATTGTGTTTCCTTCTGAAGCATCAGTGAGCGTTTGAACCTTCTGTAATAGTTGCATATGAGTCCCTCAGTTGTCCTCAGTGTGAAAAAATGGATCTCAAAATCATAATAATTAACTGTGTGACAACTTTAGAACACATATTTAATACAGCTTTACACAGACTTTAAATTATTTGGAACAAGTTCATATTTTCTGATATTTTTCTAGCTTTCTTTTCCTGCTACTTTTACAGATTAAAATGTATTTAAAGGTGCCCCATTATGCCCCTTTTTACAGGATATAAAACAAGCCTCTGATGTCACCAGTGTGTGTATGTGAAGTTTTAGCTCAAAATACCTGACAGATCATTTTTTATAGCTTGGTAAAATTGCCACTTACAGGGTATGAGCCAAAACACGCCGTTTTTGTGTTTGTCCCTTTAAATGCAAATGAGCTGGTCCTTCCAGACCCTTTTTCAGAATAGGGTGGAGCTTCAAGAGCCAGCAAAAACAAAACAGGTCAGTCTCACGCCCTGAAAATGTCAAACTCTTAGTAGAGGTGTTCAGCTGAACCAGAATCGGTTTAAAAGTTTGTGATTATATGAGCTCGATAAATTCAAGCAGTCGACTTCACATTGCTTTCATATGCAATTTTTAACTAACACATTCCTATTTACGATCATTCTGGTAGCATGTGAAGGCAGCATCAGTGAAAACAGGCAGAGACAATGCTAGCTTTAGCAACATTAGCCCTACAGACTGCCAAGAAGCTCTTTCAGAAAGACAATTTGTCTGGAGCTGATGTTCGCGCCGAAAGCATTCGTATTGATCCTTTAAACATAGGGGGCTTTACCGATCATTTCCAGGACATTTCCTTCGAAAATGCAGTTTAACCACAGTGTCCTCCGTGGCTCAGATGAAAGGAGTCTATGAAGGCTCTTAAGTTTGTTGGTGCTTCCCAACACACACTTGGCGCTGATGTTGCATCTCCAGCAGCCACAGCAAGAAAATAGTAATGGCGGACTGCTGCTTCTCACTCAGGGCTGTGTCTATGCTAATCATCACAAATGGCGGGACTTTTTCCCTACGATGATGTGTACGTATGGAGAAATCTGAGAAACTGTTTATGATTTATTGGGATTACAAAAAAATGAGTGGGTGGATTTTTACCATTATAGGCTGATTGTTTTCACATACTGTGGCCACACAACTGTTTTCAAACACCTTATAAAAGTGTTTTTGCGTAATAAGTCCTCTTTAAATGAGATTTACTTTATCAAAGAAGCGTGAACTGCATGTTTTCACATAGTTGAGATCATGACCAGCTTTGGCAAACGGTTTCCAGTAGTCTGGTCTTTAACATCATTAATGTTTTTAAAATGTTGGCACAAAAACATTATTCATTAGTTATTCATGGAAAGTTTTTACCTGAAACATTTTAGTTAAACGTTCATCTAACATTTTTTTAAATGTTACTACTTGAGTGCCTAAGGTGTCCTCAGTGTGAAAAAATGGATCTCAAAATCACGTTGGAAAGGGTTCAAATACACAAAAATGCTGGAAAACCAAAGAATTTGTGGGACATGAAGGATTTTTCCGAAGAACAGCGGGCAGCTTAACTGTTCAGGACAAACAAGAGACTCATGAACAACTATCACTAAACAAAAAAAAACACAGCCGTGGATCATTCAGGTAACAACACTGTATTAAGAATCACAGGGGTGTAAACTTTTGAACAGGGTCATTTTTATAAATTCAGCTATTATTTTCTCTTGTGGACTATATGTAAACATCTTTTATGTGAAATCAGTACTCAGGTCAGTACTGAATAAACAATAACATGCATTTTGTATGATCCCTCTTATTTTGGTAAAATAATTAACATTTTGTAAATGTTACTACTTGTTTTAGAATGTTCAGAGAGTATTTGAAAGTAACATTCCCATAATGAAAAAAATAAAATGGAATATTCCCTTACCTCCACATAACCAAGAAAAAATGACTTTAAAACATTTAAACTGGATGTTTTAAACAATCAAAGAACTTTCAGAAATAATGTTTTCATAACTTAATAGGAACGTTAGAAAAACATTCTTGTTTTTGTTAGCTGGGGAGAGGCTCACTGGTCTGTTTTTATTAATTGCATTAAATTAAAATTTACGACTGATTGATACGTGGTTACACATTAACTTCAAATCGTAAATAAAGCCATCACAGTCATGCATATGCAAAATACTTTTGATAAGAAGAATGAAGCGAAAGCAATCAGGCTTGTGTTTTGAGGTGGATTTTCAGTCAAATCTATTTTATCAAAAGCTTTTTAAAAACAGTCCAAGGTGAGCAGGGGGATGTTTGTTTGTATGTTCTCACACTTTCTCATTCTTTTTGTCTCCCCTGCCTTTCTATAAATGTCCTTAGTTACAGTCTAGACGAGTCTTTGGCAGTCATGACGGAGAGACAGAAACTGGGGGATGCAGTATAGCTAAAAGAGAATACAGCTGCTCTTTGACAGCTCATGTGATGGATTCCCCTTTTAATGTGTTGTCTTCCCTAAAAACCTGCTGCATGTAAACTTAAGGGAGTGGGGGAGGTCACACATTCACATAATTGATGACATGATTCCAGCGCTCAGGGAATGATAAGAGAGTTGTAATATGACAGTAAAAGTAAACTATTAATGATGCGACAAGAGCTGAGGCTGATGTTAAATTTCGCTCTGAGAATTACAAATACCCCTTACAGAAGGAAAGGAGAATGAGTCATTGTCAGACAATACAGATTCATCAAAAGCAGAAGCTTCTGCAGTAAATTTAAAGAGCTTTTTATATTTTTCAACACACTCTACCACATCTTTTGCGCTGTTTATCCAAAATACAACGGTATGAGCTAAGTTAAGTGAATAGTTCACCCAGAATTTGCTGAAAAAGTACTCACCCTCAGGCCATCCAACAGTTTGTTTCTCCATCAGAACATATTTAGAGAAATGGGTGCCGTCAGAATGAGAGTCCTCCTACCATAATATCACATCTCTAATATCTCAAAACAGCTCTGAATGAATATTCGTTGGATATTAATGTATGAAGGAAAACAGGGCATGGCCTTTATCACTGGAGGAAGTGCTATAATGGATTATGGACTGGTATTTTGGCCTAAGGTGAAAGTTTTAAAAGGTCTTCATGTTGGATTTGTTTCTTACAAACATAGCTTTTCACTTCGTAAGATGATAAATGAAGGAAGCTGAGTGACGCAATGCTTCATTTCTCTGAATTTGTTTGCGATAAAGAAACTCGTCTACACCTTGGATGGCTTTAGGATAAATATATTTTTTGCAAATTTTCATTTTTCAGTGAACTGTTTCTTTAAGCCACTTGCATTTTCTTAAGTACTCATAAGTACAAATACATCTGTTTTGGGCTTGATACTTTGATTGTGAATTGAGTAAAAGTTTGACACGCATGCTTTAAAAAAGCTTTCCATCTGTTATCAAAGTTGAATTAACTCGCTGTAGTTGGCTAAATACCAATAGAAGGCAGTATAAATACATCATCCATCAACCATGATAATGTGTGAAAAGCTCAAATGAGGGCAATGAAAACTATAATCCTGAACTCAAGGTTCTGAAATCCACTGAGGAAATGACTGAAAAAAAAGCTGCTGGAAATGTGTTGGAAAGCAAGAATGTAGTGAAGTGATGGTGCCATATAAATAAGTTATCGTTTTCATTTTGTGCTGCTATATTAAATGGAAAGGCATGGAGAATTGATAGAGATGCTCAGAGGTCACAGAAAATAAAGGTATTGTAAATCGGCATGTCATAACACGATAAGTATCTAGTAAGTAACCTATTTCCTAATACACTGGGGATGCATGTTGGAAACAAGAGGTGCCCTGAACAGAAGTTGTTTAGAAGTACTAAAGCTCTGACCTTTAACATATTTCCATGCAGCTCCCTTGACATTCACTTACTGCCAATATTCTGAGTGATACTAGCTTGACCAGAATATAACCTTTGAGTAAAAACCATAATTGAAAAAGTTTATGAACCCTTTAAAATGATATGAATGGGAACAGATACGTGATGATTTCATCTGAACATGTTGATGTAAACAGTCATTAAAAAGGTGATTAATTGATCAAGCCCTGCCATATGTAAAATTCTGTCCTTCATATCATAATTCTAAAGAATCACAGATTTGCTAAAACATCCTTTCTTCAGATGCAGTTGGGATCCTGCAGTTAGAACAGGAGAAAAAA
Source organism: Labeo calbasu (assembly GCA_019740295.1). Taxonomy (NCBI): domain Eukaryota; kingdom Metazoa; phylum Chordata; class Actinopteri; order Cypriniformes; family Cyprinidae; genus Labeo; species Labeo calbasu. Next base: position 18,911 of record JAHKKF010511231.1, read on the forward strand.
ATTATGAAATTGAACCCTAGAGGGGAAGATATAGATCTGCAGACATTTCTTGCTCATAACATCATCTCATGTTCACAGATCTCCATAGATCTACTGTGTACTTGTGAATCTGACAAGTACACAGCAATATCCAATATGATTTACCGCCTCAAGAGATCAATAAATTCTGAATTGTGTCAGGAAATTCTGAAGCAAAATACATGGCGTCTGTGTCTGAGAAGTTCTCAAGTAGTGAGATCATGACCATGATTAGAACACTTCCACATAAGTGACCCTGAACTACAAAACGAGTCATAACAGTCAATTTTTTAAAACTAATATTTATACATCATCTGAAAAAATAAGCTTTCCATTGATGTATGGTTTGTTAAAGGGGTAATCAGATGCAAAGTTCACTTTTACATGTTGTTTGAACATTAATGTGTGTTGGCAGTGTATGTACAAATTTACCCTATAATGATAAAAAATCCATGCAGTGGTTTTTAATTAATCTGTAAAAACTAATATCCCCTTTTGTCAAATCGAGCCATTCTCGCACCGACAGAGGCCGCTCCCACGATAGTTGATTGACATGAGCGTTTTACCTCAGATCAGCTGTAACAGTCCGACCTCCATTGTTTCCATGCCGGAGCAGGGATTTAAGTTGGACAAGAATATCTCTGATTGAGCGATTGAGGTGTTGTGTTGCTGGATGTATTAATGAACATAGTGGTCGTCATTTACTCCCGACATCTGAGCTGCTGAAGATGCAGTGGATTACATTTGTTTGTGAAGGGAATGCGCCTCCCGATCTAC
>JAHKKF010511233.1:0-23849 GCA_019740295.1 Labeo calbasu
GTCCCCTCTGAGTGTGTCCATCGAGTGACAGAGGTACGAGGCTTCAATGATCCACAGAAGGAGGAATACTTCAGGAAGAGAATCAGTGATCAGAGTCTAGCCAATACGATTATCTCACACCTGAAGTCATCAAGGAGCCTCTACATCATGTGCCACATCCCAGTGTTCTGCTGGATCTCAGCTGCTGTTCTAGAGAAGATGTTGAGTCAAACAGAGAGTGGAGAGATTCCCAAAACACTCACTCAAATGTACACACACTTCCTGATCCTTCAGACCAACATCAGACATGAGAAGGACTATGAGAAGAATGTGACAGATGAGGACATGATCATCAAACTGGGGAAAGTAGCTTTTCAGCAGCTTGTGAAAGGCAATGTGATCTTCTATGAGGAAGACCTGAGAGAACGTGGCATTGATGTGACAGAAGCATCAGTGTACTCAGGATTGTGCACTCAGATCTTCAGAGAGGAGTTTGGCTGGTATCAGGGGAAAGTCTTCTGCTTTGTTCATCTGAGCATTCAGGAACATCTAGCAGCTCTATATGCGCACCTCTCCTGTACAAACCACAACATGAATGTTTTGGGTCTGTCAGTGGAGTCTCATCAGAATCTTCTACAACGACTAATGAAACAGGTAAGAAGCAGCTCTGACAACAGTGAGAAAACAGCTGATTACATCAAGAAGAAGATCAGAACCATTGACTGTCCAGAGAAATCAATTAGTCTGTTCCACTGTCTGAATGAACTAGGTGACCACTCACTAGTGGTGGAAATTCATCAGTATCTGAAATCTGGAACAATAAAGAGAGCCAAACTCTCTTCATCTCAGTGGTCAGCTGTAGTTTTTGTGTTGTTGACATCAGAGAAGAAGCTGGATGACTTTGATCTTAACAAATTTGTTGAAGGGAACAATGAAACCAAAAAACTGCAGGTTCTTCTGAAGCTGCTGCCTGTGATTTAAAGAATCCAGATCAGTTCAGTAAGTGTCACTTTACTTTTAAAACATAAAAAAAAAAAAAAAAAAAAAAAATCACAGTTCAAGCTCATAGAGCTTAAGGGCTGCAGATATTGTCCAGAGTTTAATAGTCAGTATTTTAATTTGTTTTCTATACAGTAACATTGTAAGATTTTTAAATATTCAAATATTCAATATTCAAATAAAGTCATCTGGAATCAAACTTACATTAAAACAAATTAACTATCTGCCAGTTCACAGTCCAATGTGTGGAGTAGTCTTAAGTTGAACCAGTTTAAAGTTCAATTTACTCAATGCTTCAAATAATATGTGAATTTTTCCTTACTTAAGTAAACCACATCTCTTGTGAGAACCAACTTTTGGCTTATTGTCTTGTGTATGTTGTCTGTAATGAAGCACACGAAAAAGAAAATCCTTGAAAAAAAAAGTGTTTTTAACTCTTTAACGCGTACGATCACACCATTGTGATCATTGGCTGGTCCCTTGAGCGTACGTTGCGGAGCCAGATCGGACGTGCTGAGCGCTTGTCATATAATCACAACTATTCAGTGTTTTCAACCATATCATGCTTTTTTAGGTTACAGACATTTAAATACACATAAGTACTATAGCAAAACGATACATTTATAGTTTGTAAAAATACATGCAGATGTCTATAAAAGTGGCAATAATGATCCTTACAAATATAATCTGACGACATGTTTTATTGATATCACATTCTGTAGGTAACTATAAAGTTTACTGTGCTCTTCTCCCAGTTCACCTGAGACTTTCTATAATGTCTTTTGTGGGGAGAGCATGAATTTGCGTGTTGTAAATCCCACAGCTCGGATTTAGCGCGAACTAACATGGCGGCGGCCATCACCTGGTATAGATGAACTAACACGGTCATTATAAAAGTGTTAAAACTTCCAAATACATTTACTTGCACATATTACAGAATCGGAACATTATATATTTTATAATTTAGTGAGAATGTTTATGAATATTAATAATAAAAAAGGAAAAACGATATAGTGATACAGGTGTCATACAGCGCTATTGTGGCTGCGTTATATCACGTGACAAGCATGGCACGTCACCATGGAAACAATAAGGCGAAAATTATAAAATAACGGTCACCTAAAAAAACTCACCATGGGGGCTCAGCTAGAATATTTTAAACTCGCGTGTGAAAGGGTTAACATAACTCAAAACTTAAAGCAGGAAAAACTACAACCATTCTCAATTAATCAATTAATTAGTTTAGTTCTCTTTGGTTCCCCACTTGTTTGTTTCTATGGTTACTGATTAATCAAACAAGAAAGCAGACCATAAACACAGACACATTTTTAAATAAAACTCCCATTTTATTCATCTGAAATAAGAAAAACATATACACATAGGATTGCATTTTGCGTGCACTGTCCGTTTAAATCATAGATTTTGGTCTAAGTCAGTATGAGCGTTTTTTATTTGTGCGAAATTGACCATGAAACTTGGATAAGAATTTGAAATTAAGAAATACGTGCGGGTATAGTTTTTTCTCTCACAGTATGAATAAATTATATTGGAATTCCAAGTTGTTGTTTATTTCAGCAAGTTGTTTGATTGCTTTTTGATAGTTATTTGACAGTGCTAGTATGACTTTCATCTCTACAGGTTGAATAATTGTGGTGTCACAAATGAAGGCTGTACTGCTCTGGCTTCAGCTCTGAAATCAAACCCCTCACACCTGAGAGAACTGAGTCTGACTGATAATAAACTAGAAGATTCAGGTGTGACATTCCTCTCTGATGTACTCATGGATCCTCATTGTAAGCTGGAGATACTGCAGTAAGATCATATTTGATTCTCACTCTTGAAACACAAGTATATTTGAAATGTTCAGCCTCTTTCTGCTGCTGAGAGTTCAGCTGATTGAGCTGTAAATGATTGAACACAGGATACTTAGTAACATGATACTGCACTACTGGGAGTCAGACTGAAATACACACTTACACACACAATCATCACACAATTTCAATCTTTAAACACTTAAGATTAGTACATATTAGTACAAATCTAAATAACGGTAAAATTCAGCTATGCAATGAATAGTGTTATTAATTAAAATTGAATTAGCATATTCTTCTCCTTTTCCTCTCATTTTGCTTGAAAAATACTTGTTTTATATAACTTGTATACTTGTTTAAAAATAGTTGTTTTATGGTCATGCTTTGTGTTCTGTGGCATTTTAAACCTCAGTCCAATGATCCATCAAACACCTATGTCTGTTTTAAGTTTGCACTTTTTCTTTAGCAGTGGATTCACTGTTAAACTGATCTGATCTGAACTGTGAGAGTGAAGAGTGTGTTATTGTTATCTACAGGTTATATCACTGTGATTTCACAGATGGAGGTTGTGCTTCTCTGGCTTCAGCTCTGAGATCAAACCCCTCACACTTGAGAGAACTAGATCTGTCTTGGAATAAACTAAAAGTTTATGGAGTGACGCTGCTGTCTGGTGTGCTGAAGGATCCTCACTGTAAACTGAAGATACTGTGGTTAGATCATATTTGATTCTCACGGTACTGAATTCCACTGAATGTGAAAGTGACATGACATGTGGCCAAGACTGGTAACCCATATGCGGAATTTGTGTTCTGCATTTATCCCATCCAAGTGCATACACACACACAGAGCAGTGGGCAGCCATTTTTGCTGCAGTGCCGGGGGCAATTTGGGGTTCGGTGCCTTGCTCAAGGTGGATACACCTACAATTCCTGCCAATACTAAGACTTAAACCCGTGACCTTTAGGTTACAAGTCTGACGCTCTAACCAATACAAAATAAAGGTGCTTCAAAAGGTTCTTCAAAGCGATGCCATAGAAGAACATTTTTGGATTCACAAAGAACCATTTAGTCAAAGGTTCTTTAAAGAACCATCTCTTTCTTACCTTTTTATAATCTGAAGAACCTTCTTTCCCCACACAGAACCTTTTGTGAAACAGAAAGGTTCTTCAGATATTAAAGGTTCTTTATGGAACCATTTAGACAAAAAGGTTCTTCTATGGCATTGTGAAGCACCTTTATTTTTAGAAGTGTAGGTGTTTTGTGCTCTGTGACATTTTAGATCTCAGTCCAATGATAAAACATAATGATTTGGGGCTTTAGGTTTTGTACTTTTTATAATTGATTTACCATGGATAAACTGATCTGAGAAAGTAAAGTGTGTGTCATTGTTCTCTACAGGTTGTATAATTGTGGTTTCACAGATGAAGGTTGTACTGCTCTGGCTTCAGCTCTGAGATCAAACCCCTCACATCTGAGACAACTGGATCTGTCTGGGAATAAAATACGAAACTCAATTAATCTTCTCTTTGATGTACTAAAGGATTCTCACTGTGAACTTGAGAAGCTGTGGTAAGATCATATTTGATTCACACATGAAACACAATGTAAAATGTATTTAAAGTGATCAGCCTCTTTCTGCTACTGTGAGTTCAGCTCAGAATGCTATAAAAAAGTAATACGTTCATCTTTCTGCATGTGACTTTTTTTAAAATATTGCTTCAGTTGTGTACACACACAAAATCACTTATCCATACATATTGGTAGAGATTTAAATATGTGAGATTTAGATGTTTTATGATCATGTTTTGTGCTCTGTGACATTTTAGACCTCAGTTCAGTGATCCATCATGTGGATCACTGGACTGAGGTACTGTATGAAACTGAATATTTACAAAATATTTGCTGACCCAGGTCTTTGACAAAATGGCAGCTTTCATTTTACATATGTCATCAAGGCAAAACTGACAATTACACTTATTGTAGCTCTGGTGATTTTCTCCTCCCACTCTGAATGTGGCAACTGGACACTTCAGAGTCTGTCAGAATCTGAAACCGAGTTAAATTCATTTTGACTGACAAAAATTAGTGCATGTAAACATACTGTTCTCTGCAGGTTGCGTGATTGTGGAATATGGTGTTGTGATGCATTGGCTTCAGCTCTAAGATCAAACCCCTCACTTCTGAGAGAACTGAATCTGTCAGAGAATAAACTAGGAAATTCCCTGTATATGCTGTTTGCTGAACTGAAAAATCCTCACTGCAAACTGAAAATATTGTGGAATGATTATCTCTCTGAAGATCACATGTCTTTTTAAGTAAGATGTGTCTTTTGTAAATTTCAGCTTTCAAAATATTATTTTCAGTAAACACTAAATAGCACAAATGACTCTGATGACTGTAAATGAAGTTCACTTTATTCATGGCATCACACATGAACTGAGTGAATAACAAACTACAGTACAGACACTTGAACTACAGTTCAAATTGTGCCATTGTTCTTTACAGCTTCACTGATTGTGGTCTCACAGACAAAAGTTGTGCTGCTCTGGCTTCAGCTCTAAGATCAAACCCCTCACACCTGAGAGAATTAAATCTGTCCGTAAATAAACTAGGAGATTCTGGAGTGAGACTTTTCTATGCAATACTAAAGGATCCTCGCTGTGAACTTGAGATACTGTGGTAAGATCAAAGTCACAATGTGTGTGCCAATGCTTGTCATGACATCTCCTCTCCTGCTCTGAGACCAATAACAAACTACAAATAGGCACTTTAACTTAAAATCAGAGTCTGATTTGGGAAATCAAGGAATATCAGAAAGCAAAGTCCTGACTGTGATGAAAGGACGAGCTTGGGATGGAGCAGAGTAATTTGCTCCTGAGCAAGCCAAAAGCTGCTGAATAATATTAAGTAGACCTTATATAGAATTGTTGTGATTGGCGTTATATTCATATAGGTATATCAGCTGAGAGTCAGCTGATACACTTCATTTCAAATTGTGCCATTGTTCTCTAAAGGTTAAGATGTTGTGACATCACAAATAAAGGTTGTGCTGCTCTGGCTTCAGCTCTGAAATCAAACCCCTCACACCTAAGAGAACTGAATCTGTCTGGGAATAAAATACAGAAATCAGTAGTGAAGTTTTTTTCTGATCTGACGAATGATCCAGATTATAAACTGAAGGAACTGCACTGTTGTGAGTATGTTTTTCAATAACAGACATTTAGCCTTTGTATTTTAAACTGTGTTTAAGAATTTGAGTAATGTGACTCATCTATGAATGTACGAATATTTTCATATCTTACAGTGTCTGTGTGTCAGTGACAAAGAGAGAGTGGTTGATCATTTACTGTTATTAATCTATGATCAGTCTTTCATTCAAATCTCTGGCTGTAATATAGATATACTAATATCTCTGGCTGTGTTTTCTTCTGAAATGGATCTGCTGATGTGACAGCAGTAATGTCTCTTACTCAATGTGACTGTCTGTGTGTGTTATTGTAGGACTCTCAGTATTTAGACGTCAGTCCAGTTTCCTCAGGATCAGCTGATAGTGAATAAGGAGCTGCTACAGAGACTCAAGACACAGTGAGCCACTCTTACATTTAGAGACTTGGTACTGTTGTTGTTAAGGACTGTATTTTGCTGTACTCTGGTGTATTTTTCCTGTGTTTCTTTCTCTCTGATTGCCCACAGCTGCACTATAAAAGCAGAGAAAAAACTCACAGACATTAAGAATTTTTATAAAAGAGCTTTCTGCTGTCTGTAACCCAGGCTGCAGTAAATTGTTGTACATTCTAGTACTTAAGAGTGACTGTGTAGGACTTTCTATTCTGTGGTAAAGTTAGTTCAGTTGCTATAAGTGTGAGCTTACATGTCTTAACACATACAATTATTTTTTTTCTTTTGTGGAAGCTGTTCTTGTGTGAAGCTTGTGAATGCGGTTTTTGTTTCATTCTACTGGTTTTGGCCAGTTAGGGCATTACTGTTTTATAGTTTTGTATAGTTTTATAGGATTTGTTGTTTTGGCCAAGCCCCTTCTGAAGGCTTGGCCAGAGGTTTAAGTTGTTATTTGAATAGTTTGAACAGTTTGTTAGTTGAATATTGAACAAATAAACCTTTTCTTTTTTAATTGATCTTCTTGTTGGTGTTGATCTGAACATGAGCTCACTGTGTCATTTAAGACTCAATACTGTAATACTAAATAAACACGAGAAGAAATGGCAAAATTAAACACATTTTAATCAACAAGTCATAAACATGATTTATTGTGTAAAATAGACAGTTTATTGTAATGGGAGAAGGTGATTATTTTATCAACATGTTTTCTTACCTTCAGTAAGCTCAGGAAGTTTTTAGAAGACTAACTTTGAGAAAATTAACAGATGAGATTTATGCTGTAAATGTGTCTACCAGCAGAGAGCAACAGCAACTGATGTATGTAAAATATTTCTGTTATTTATTTCTCTTTTTATACATCTGTTTTCATATGATGATCTTTTAAAGATTCCACCTAAATATTCATTCTTTTATTCATTTCTTGCTTTTCCCTTTCATGAACACAGTTAATTACTAATTGCTGTATTGATGCATATTCATCTTGACGGCAAGCATTTCTGAAGCCAACAACAAAAAGCTGTGATGAGACATTTACTCTTATTAAAATATTATTATTATATTCTTAATATACTCTTCTTCTTTTTTTTAATTTAATTTAATTTTAATTAATAAAAAAAAACCTAATTGCATAAGAAATTTCAATTTGACACCATAATGATGATAATGTTTATAAACAATTCTCAAATATGAACCTAAGTGGCCTAAATAAATAACAATAATGTACAATATGTACAATGATGGTCTTTGGTTGTAATGGTCAAAGTCAGTAGTTGGTTTCTGAGGGTGTACAGCTGAAAAATTATTATTTATTCATTTATTTATTTATTCTGCAACTGATGGGTTTTGAATCGAGTTTCAGTAATGGAGTACCTTTAACGGATGCCATACGGAGACAGTCATGGTCTATTTCTAGGAAACCAAAAAGCCAAATGCAGGTACATTTTCTTTTCGGCTGGTGAATGTCGTACATGTCACTTTTTCCAAAGCCCGCTAATCTTATTATTGCATCATGTTTTGGCAAACTTGAGATATGCTTTCCCCAGCGCATAACTTACATTTTACTCTATGTTTTGTAAATATACGTTTAAAGTCATGCGAATATTTCGCAAATGTTTATCATAACAATAAGAAAAGTAAAAAAAAAAATGTACGCGCATGGTTGTGAAACTGACACAAAGAGCAATCATTTGAAGTAATTAATACAGTGTTATCTATATTTATCTTTATTATCTAATGTTTTTATCTGTTCAGCTTACAACTGTGGACTATCTTCAGTTTATATTGTAACCTTAAAATATAAAAACTTTTTGGAACACAATGTGGATAATAATAATAATAATAATAATAATCACAATAATGTATAATTATATGACAACAATAATAATATATAGCTATAATAATAATAATAAGCAGTTATACTATAATAATAATAATAATAATAATATAAATACTATAATTATTTTAAATAAGACATAAATCTGTTGAGAGCAAACAAAATGATAAGGGTTCAAAAAACAAAGCGCCATGGAGATGAGGTTTGAGATCGTGTGCGTGGCGTCATCATCGCTCGTTTCACAAATAGAAAGTGAAATAAAGTAGATTTAGATTAAAGTAGAAATAGATTTATCTTTTGGAAGTGAATATAAAACAATTTTACTCACAGCGTATGATACAGCATCTTCTGTATAATGTACATGTAAATTTCCATGTGACCTAAACCACATGGAAATTTTACTGTTTGTGGGCGGGCAAGTTGTTCGCGACGTAGAACGTGGGCGGACATTATGCAAATGTGTTACTTCGTGACGTATGGCCGTAACAAAAAGGTTGGAATTCCTGACGACTCCTTCAGGCAAATGTGAGCAGACTCAGATGAAGGTTGTGCTGCTCTGGCTTCAGCTCTGAGATCAAACCCCTCACACCTGAGACAACTGGAAATGTCTAGGAATAAAGTAGGAAGTTCAGGAGTCATGCTGCTCTCATCTGTACTGGGGGATCCTCACTGTAAACTGGAGAAACTGTGGTAAGATCACTATGTCCCTCAGACATGAAACATAATGTATATAATAAGTATATTTGAAGTGTGAGATCAGCTGATTGAGCTGAAAATGAGCTGCTCCTCTGTAACATGATACTGCAGGACTGAGAGTCACACCGAAATACATTCTTTCACACACAACATTGTAGGTGGAGCTACTTCTCTCTGTTTATGTCTATGACAAATCACGCAGGTACTGGGGTACTCCACAACAGCTCCTACCAGAACCAGCCTGAAATAGTCTGAATATAAAAAAAAACAAAAAAACTTGTGTACCATAGTGATTCAGGAAAAACACTGTTTGGTAAATGGATTCATAATGTACTCACTTATTATATAAATTCTGTACATTTTGAACATGAAAAAAAAAAAAAACAGGACTGAAAAGCGGAGAAATTTGTTCATCTGTCTGCAGATACTCTTTTTAAAATATTGTTTTAATTGTGGAAAATTACATACAGATCACTACTGCATACATATTAGTCCAGGTTTAAAAAACAGTGAACTCAGCTATAACCTGATTTGTGCTTAAGTTTGCTATTAAACTTTCTCTTTAATAATGGATTCACTGCTTATCTGATCTAAGAGATTGAAGAGTGTGTCATTGTTCTCTACAGGTTGAGATATTGCAAAATCACATATGAAGGTTGTGCTGCTCTGGCTTCGGCTCTGACATCGAACCCCTCACACCTGAGACAACTGGATCTGTCTGGAAATGAACGAGATTCAGTGATACTGCTCTCTGATGTACTACAGAATCCTCGGTGTAAACTGGAGAAACTGTGGTAAGATCATTTTGTATAGTGAGTAATCTGCCTTTTCCTGATTACATTCTTCACCCTTTTTTCTATTACATATTAGCTCAGAGAGGCATTTATTTGGGGATAGTGACAAGTAACGACACAGTAGGGCAGAAGCAGTTTATGATTTTAATGAATATATTTATATTTATAAGTGTAAATAATATCTAGGTGATCTCAGGTTTTATTTTCCTTGATGAGGAAGGAGAAACCTGTACACACCCATAAATATTAGTAAAGATCTGCTATGTCATGAATAGTCATTAATAACAGAGTTTGTATAAGACAGACATTTTGCATGCAATAAAGAAATATTTATACTGATCTGATCTAAGAGAGTGAAGAGTGTGTCATTGTTCTCTACAGGTTGTGGGATTGTGGTGTCACAAATAAAGGTTGTGCTGCTCTGGCTTCAGCTCTGAGATCAAACCACTCACACCTGAGAGAACTGGATCTGTCTCAGAATAAACTACAAGATTTGGATGTGAAACTTCTCTGTGCTGCACTTAAAGATCCCCAATTTAAACTGGAGATACTGGAGTAAGGTCATCTTTCTGATACTCTAACATGTCTTTGTTCTCAGTAAGACATTTCCTTTATTGTAAATTTTAATCCATCCGATCCATCCTTATATCACTGTAAACAATATCTCACATTCAACTTTGTGCATCTGTTCAGTCCTGAAGCACATGACAATTTCAAACAGCACCTTTAAGCATCAAGATGCATAAATCTCATTCTGTCAGCAGCTGTATGTGACAGTGCTTGTCATTATATCTCCTCTCCTGCTCTGATACCGAAGTCAACAACAAACTACAGATGCTTCAGCTACAATTCTCACTGTGTCATTGATCTCTACAGGTTGAGTTATTGTATAATCACAGATAAAGGTTGTGCTGTTGTGGCATCAACTCTGAGATCAAACCGCTCACACCTGAGATATCTGAATCTGATTGGGAATAAACAGGAATCAGAAGAGCAGTTTCTTTCTTATCTGAAGGATGATGAATCATGTTATAAACTGAAGACATTATACTATTGTGAGTATATTTCTAATTAAAGCATTTTAAAAGTTCAGTAACATGCCTCATATGTGTGTATTTGGAGAATAATAAGATAATTCAGCTTCACTGTAGTTTCTGTATATTAAACAATTTAATAGGAGTTTAATTCTGTGATGTTTCTGATCTATGAATATTTTCATCTCTTACAGTGTGTCTGTGATAAAGTGATAAAGAGAGAGTTGTTGATTATTTAATGTTTTGAATGTCTGATTCGTTTTCCATTCATATCTCTGATTGTAATATGAAAATGCTAATACCTCTGGCTGTGTTTTTTTCTGAAATGGATCTGCTGATGTGATGTGACAACAGTAATGTCTCATACTCATATGTGACTGTCTGTGTGTTTTATTGTAGGACTCAGTATTTAGACGTCAGTCCAGTTTCCTCAGGATCAGCTGATGGTGAATAAGAAGCCGCTACAGAGACACACAGACAACAGGGACTCAAGACACAGAGACACAAAGTGATCTTATTTTTGTCTTCTTGTGGATCTGTTCTTTTAAATTACAGATTTCCACAATGATTTATTTGAGGACTTAAAGTCACTGTATCATTTAAGACTCAATTTTATAAGCAATGGCCAGTGAAAATCAGTGCTGAACGCAATTTGGAATCATTTTAGATTCACTAGATGTTGATTACAGTGTAAGTGTAACACTCAACATACACTACAGGAAAAGACCAAACTAAAACACTAATTTTAATCAAGCCATAAATACTAAATTCATTGTGCAGTTTAGACAGTTTAGTTCATTGTAAAGGGACACAGAAGAGATAGATGTTGTAAATGTCTCTACCAGCAGAGGGAGGCAAAGATTATGCAAGCAATTTCACTAAAAAAATTCGTATTATTCGTATTATTTCACTAAAATATTTGTATTATTTAGCTATTTTAATGATGATATATTAAAATTAACACCTAAATCTTCATAATTTTTTACTCATTTTCTACTTTTCTTCTCCTGTCTTTGAACAGTTAATAACTAATTGCTATGTTGAATCAATTATATGATGCCAGACTTCAAGATAAACAAACATATGCATTATTTTTTTCAGTATTATACATTTCCTAACTACAAAAGAAGATACTGCATGCAAGAAGTACATTACCTTTCAGAAATACTGACTTCATTTTGACTTTAAATGATAATGTTGAAATGACTACACACAAGTGATATTGAGAGTCTGATGAGAATCTGTCTCTGCTTTGCATCGTAACGGTAGAAATATTCTGCCAAAATGTATTTTCTGTTTAGGTCCTGATGACAATACAGTTTACTTTGATTTTACTTTTATTTTTCTTAATGGTACTAATATGAAGAGAGAATTAGAAGAGAGGTATCTTCACAGTCAGTCAAATAAATGAGAAAGAAAAGTGAGACAAAAAACATAAATAAATGAATGAATGAATTAAGCAGCTTTGAAACGTCGCAACTTTTATAGAGATGTTTTCCTTTAACTTTGGAGAGTAGCAAACTTCTTAATTTGTAGAGGCTGCATGACTTTTGTTAATAAGTAAAATTGTGTAGAACGTATTTAAAATGTTGGATGAGGCTTCGACGCCCTCAAGCGGCCTATCACTATTTTCTATATCGTTATTATCAGTCAATGCCTGTAATTATTTAGTCAGGTAAGACGAGAAACGTCACGTGTTTATCGCTCGCGTAGAGAGTGAAAGTAAATGTTTAGGTGTTGCGCCATGTAGCTTATAAATCGATTGGTAGTTTTAAAGTGTTTAATGGGGGCCATTATTATGAATTTACCTGTGGCTACTTGACAAAAAAAAGTTGGAGGATTTGTGTTAATCTGTATGTAAATGCTGGTAAAGGTGAGTGCTTGTGACGCATTACATGTGTTTCGTGTCCTCTGTGTTTTATGGTTTATTTTAGCATTTGTGTTAACAAACATTGTGTATTTGAGTGGCCGCGGGTCTCACAACTCCTGTGACTTCATGACGTTTTTTTCTTTGTTTGTTTTACGTATTAAAGTACGATTTCATAGGAACCTTTATGAAAGCAAAGCCATGAATTTATATGTAGCTACTTATAGAAAAGGAGGACAACTGACTAAAGACAAAACGAGAAAAACTGGAAAAACAGGCGTGACACTTCTGTTTCTCGAACTCTCAGCAGTTCAGCTGAATTGTTATGCTTGTTTGTCGTTTCCATCCAGAGTCAGTGGTGAAGATCAGATTCTGGTTTATCATGGATGACACACAAACATCCAGAGATGAAGATTCTTCTCCAGGATGCAGGTACTTTTAACAAACAATATTTATTTACTTTTATATGAAATAGATTTTAAGACTGGAGATACGCAGACTGATCACAGGTAGAACATTTCTATAAAAATATGATTATAGTATTGCATTTTTATTTTCCTCTTGTTGTACAATGTTTATAGTTAATCATTATCTGATATTTTAATAAATATAGTGTTACACACTTATATATACACAGCTGAGAAAGCACACAGTTCAATTTATATTTGTTGTATGAACATAAAAAAATAATAAAATGCTCTTTATTAAGACAAATGTGATTTTTTTTAAATACAGTAATTCAAATCATTAACTTTAATCTCTCTCTATTATAGTTCAGTTCATCAGAAGAGATCAGAACCAGAGCCCAGCTGTGTGTCTATGAGGAGTGACGGGTCTATACATAATATAATAGATTTTAAAAGTGAAAATACACAGACTGATCTCAGGTATAAAATCTTATAAGAACATGATTATATATGGCTTTTTTCAGTGAGATATGGTAGGTTATTGTTGTATAATGTTTATGGTTATTTTTCATCTTTATCTTATATTTTAACATACAGTGCTTAACAAATGTATTTATCATATAACACAAATATATATTATATATAATATATGTCAAACACTTTTCTAAACATTTTATTGTCATTTATTAGGCAAATAATAAACTAAAACAGCCAAATAGTCTTTATTTACACATAAAAACCAAACAAATTATATATATATTTTTTTTTTATTTTGTATGGCCTCCTTTGCCCTCGATAACAGCTTGCAGTGTTGCTGGCATTGTTTTTATGTACTTTCTTACACCGTTTCTGTTGTTACTGACTTCCAAATAGTTTCTAGTTGTTCCCAGCTTTTTGAATCCATTAAATCACAACAATAATTGTATTTTAGCATTAGAAACACTACTGTCATTAAAGAGCTTACACGTACTGGTGTGGATTAACCATTACAGAAACACGAAAAATGATTTTGGTAATCACCAATACTGTTGGGCATCTGTGGCACAAACCTTACACTAGGTTGTCGTCTAATAAATTCAATTCTAACACATCTGTGAAATAGCTCAGTTCAATATACATTTTGTGTAGTAATATAGTGAAAATTGAATAATTATAAAGTGCTCTTTAAAGTCTTTCTCTGTTATAGTTTAGTGCATCAGAAAAAATCAGAAGCAGAGCCCAGCTATGTGTCTATGAACAGTGACGGGAACATGAGTCATCAAAAACATTTTAAAAGTGGGGATACACAGACTAATGTCAGGTATATCATTTTTAAAATATATATTTTATTTGATTGTGATACAGAATAAAAACAAATGGTCAAACAAACATTGTGCTTATTAAGTTATGTAATAATGTAGTATTTCAATTTTACAGCCATGAAGTTCTTAACACGTTTAAATCAAATCTGATGAAGAAGTTTGAGTGTCTGTATGAGGGATCAGCAAAGCAGGGAAACCCAACACTCCTGAATGAGATCTACACAGAGCTCTACATCACAGAGAGTGAGAGTGAAGAGATCAGTAATGAGCATGAGTTGAGACAGATTGAGACACAATCCAGGAGAACAGAAACAGAGGACACAGCGATCAAATGCAGTGAAATCTTTAAACCTTTACCTGGACAAGACAAACCCATCAGAACTGTGCTGACAAAGGGAGTCGCTGGCATTGGAAAAACAGTCTCTGTGCAGAAGTTCATCCTGGATTGGGCTGAAGGGAAAGAGAATCAGGACATCCAGCTCATATTTCCACTTTCTTTCAGAGAGCTCAATCTGATGAAGAGCAAAACACTCAGTCTTTCAGATCTTCTTCATGTCTTTTTCCCTGAAACAAAAGAAATCGAAATATCCAGTGATGAATATAAAGTGTTGTTCATCTTTGATGGTCTGGACGAGTGTCGTCTGTCTCTGGATTTTCAGAACAGTGTGAGGTTGTGTGATGTAAGTGAATCAGCCTCAGTGGACGTGCTGCTGACGAACATTATTATGAGGAATCTAGTTCCCTCTGCTCTCATCTGGATCACCTCCAGACCAGCAGCAGCTGATCTCGTCCCCTCTGAGTGTGTCTATCGAGTGACAGAGGTACGAGGATTCAGTGATCCACAGAAGGAGGAATATTTCAGGAAGAGAATCAGTGATCAGAGTCTGTCCAACAGAATCATCTCACACCTGAAGTCATCAAGGAGCCTCTACATCATGTGTCACATCCCAGTGTTCTGCTGGATCTCAGCCACTGTTCTAGAGAAGATGTTGAGTCAAGCAGAGAGTGGAGAAATTCCCAAGACTCTCACTCAAATGTACACACACTTCCTGATCCTTCAGACCAACATCAAACATGAGAAGGACTATGAGAAAAATGTGACAGATGAAGACATGATCCTCAAACTTGGGAAACTGGCTTTTCAGCAGCTTCTGAAAGGCAATGTGATCTTCTATGAGAAAGACCTGAGAGAATGTGGCATTGATGTGACAGAAGCATCAGTGTACTCAGGATTGTGCACTCAGATCTTCAAAGAGGAGTTTGGCTTGTATCAGGGGAAAGTCTTCAGCTTTGTTCATCTGAGTGTTCAGGAACATCTAGCAGCTCTATATGTGCACGTCTCTTTCATAAACTACAGCTTACAGGTTTTCTCTGGTGTGTTCTCTGACATTTCTGTGTTTTTAACATGTACTTTATCTGCTCTGCAACGGAGAGCTGTGGATGTGGCTTTACAGAGTAAAAATGGGCATCTGGATCTTTTCCTGCGGTTTCTTCTTGGTCTGTCAGTGGAGTCTCATCAGATTCTCTTACAACAACTAATGAAACAGACAAAAAGCAGGTCTGACAGCAATGAGGAAACAGCTGAGTACATCAAGATGAAGATTAGGATCACTGACTCTCCAGAGAAATCCATCAACCTGTTTCACTGTCTGAATGAACTGGGTGATCATTCACTAGTGGAGGAAATACAACATTATCTGAAATCTGGAAGAATAAATGAAACCAAACTCTCTTCATCTCAGTGGTCAGCTGTAGCTTTTGTATTATTGACATCAGAGAAGAAACTGGAAGTGTTTGATATTAATAAATTTGTTGGAGGAAATGATGAAACAAAAAAACTGGAGGTTTTTCAAAAGCTGCTGCCTGTGATTAAAGAATCCAGATCAGTTCAGTAAGTTTCACTGAGAACAATCAACTCACTATTAAACATGTAGAAAATAAAAGCTCATAAAGCGTCAGTTCTCCAGACATTGTCCAGAGTTTAGTAGTCCATATTTTGATGCATTTTCTGATCAATAATATCATAAGATCAGAGCAGTTGCATCACTGACATTGTGCAGTAATCTTATTTATCTTTCTTTAATGAGCCTGATTTTAGATGTCAGTCTAATGATCCATCAAACTTTGATGTGTGCTTTAAGTTTATATGTTTATTTTGGATTCACTGCTAAACTGATCTGAACTGAGAGAGTGAAAAGTCTGTCATTGTTTTCTACAGGTTGAGTTATTGTGGTCTCACAGATGAAGGTTGTGCTGCTCTGGCTTCAGCTCTGAGATCAAAACCCTCACACCTGAAAGAACTGGATCTGTCTAATAATACATTAGGAAGTTCTGGAGTGAATCTTCTCTCTGCTATACTGGAGGATCCTCACTGTAAACTGGAGAAACTGTGGTAAGATCATATTTGACTCTTTCTGCTGCTGTGAATTCACAGCTGATTGAGCTGTAAGTAATTGAACATATGAGCTGCTCCTCAGTAACATGATATTGCAGGACTGAAAAAACAGATTTCAGTTTTTCAGAACAGACTCAAGCTCAAAACAGTCAGAACTAACAAATGAAGAACATGCTGGATTCATTCTTACTGTTCATCTCATTAATCTTTAAAACAGTAATAATAATGATAATAACAATACTTATTAAATCAAATACAAAAAGTTAACAAATAAAGAAATATAACCATAATACTATTAAACTGAAATGTTTCATAATATTTTATTTAATAATAATAATAATAATTGTATGGACATGTGTTATTCTTACATACTGTACAGCTACTTATACAAAAACCTAACCTAAAAAAATATCTGGGCAATAACTCCGGTTTGACATGAATTCAAAAACAAGAATGAAGTACATCCTAGGACAAAACAACACAGCCCTCAAATTACAAACCAGCAATAAACATTTTAGTCTGGCTTAAGAGTGTTTTAGTATATCAGTGGGTATTTTCCAGATTGTGACTCGAATGCACAGGTCTTAATCATACATTATTGGTTCTAATGGGTAAACACAACTCATAATAAGGTCAGTGCTGTTATTGTGGACTGATGGAAACAGATTAACTCATTATCATGCAGTGCTGTATTATGAGATTCATTTTATAAACACGCAGCAGCATAGGCCTCTTATGTAGGGATTTTTCGGTGACAAATTTTGCAAGACATCATTGCAATATTTCAATTTGAATGGCTTCAGTGCAAGACTGGTGTTTTTTTTTCATAAATATATTGATTTGTTCTTTCAGTTTGCACTTTCTCTTTAATGACAGATTCACTGTTCTGAGAGAGTAAAGAGTGTGTCATTGTTCTCTACAGGTTGCGTGGTTGTGGCATCACAGATGAAGGTTGTGCAGCTCTGGCTTCAGCTCTGAGATCAAACCCCTCTCACCTGAGACAACTGGATCTGTCTCGGAATAAATTAGAAGATTTGGGTGTGAAGCTTCTTTGTGCTGGACTTGAAGATCCTCACTGTAAACTGCAGAAACTGGAGTAAGTTAATCTCTCTGGCAGTCACACATGTAAGCCATGTAATTTAATGTAAATTATAGGATGTTCAGTAAACACACTAAATGATGATCTCAGAGGTTTAGAGTTCAACAGACAAGAGTTTAAACATGTTTAGTTTTAATTCACTTCTACAGTGATCAATGAGTAAAACACTTTAGCTTTGAACATTATCAGTGATAAAAGGAAAGAGCCTCAAAATCTTTAAAACAAGAAAGTTGTTTATTAAGTGACTCTTCTTGAATATAGAATATAGTGAACAAACATACTGTATATAAACACATATCTGTAAGAATCAACACTGGTTTGCAGGAGCAGCAGAGTTGCAGTCTTTCTCCTCCATCAGTAGTTTCCTTTTCCTTTTTAAATCCTGAGTAAAACATTATTTAAGAAAAGAAAGTTGATCAAGATTTAAAACAAACACCAAAGACCATCTCATCTGATTTAACTACGTTCCAATCTGGTTTATAAGATGGCAGATGAACAGTCAGGGCACAATTGTGTCTGATCACAAGAGTTAATAAATGATATGTAATTGCGAAAATGTAGATGCTTTGAAGCAAATGTCCTGCTGTAGTTGTTTATTAGAGGTGCAAGTGACTGTTTCTCCAGACAGATGTTTCCTTATATCACTATGAAACAATATCTCACATTTTCAAACAGCATATCATTGAGCATCAGCATGCATAAATCTCATTCTATCAGCAGCAGTATGTGGCAGTGCTTGTCATTATATCTCCTCTCCTGCTCTGAGACCAGAGTCAGTAACAAACTACAGACACTTTAACAACAGCTCACACTTTTACATTGTTCGCTACAGGTTGAGTGATTGTGGAATCACAGATGAAGGTTGTGCTGCTCTGGCTTCAGCTCTGAGATCAAACCCTTCACACCTGAGAGAACTGAATCTGACTAGGAATAAAATACAGAAATCAGGATTAAAGTTAAATCAGTCAATAAAGTTGCTTTCTGATCTGAAGGATGATCCACCTTATTAACTGGAGGAAAAAAAACACCTATAAAAATGTGAGTACATTTTCATTTAAAACTTTTAAATTGTTTAAAAAGTTTAATAATTCAGATAATAATTTAGCCAGTGACTGATCTATGAATATATGCATATTTTCATCTCTTACAGTGTCTCTGTGTGTAAGTGATAAAGAGTTTGTTTATAATTTACTCTTATTAATCTATGATCAGTTTTTAATTAATATTTCTGCCTGTAATATGAATATACTAATATACTGGCTGTGTTATTTTCTGAAATGAATCTGCTGATGTGACAGTAGTAATGTCTCACACATATATGTTACTGTTTGTGTGTTTGTGTGTTGTATTGTATTTGACTTTCAGTATTTAGACATCAGTACAGTTTCCTCAGGATCAGCTGATGGTGAATAAAAAGCCGCTACAGAGATACACAGTCATTCAATCAACAGAGATTGAACACACAGAGACACACAAAGATATTTGTTATCGTAATGCAGGTCTGTTCTTTTAAATTAAAGATTTCCACACTGATTTGTTAGAGGACACCGTATCATTTAAGACTCATTTAAGTGATGGCTCATGAAAATCAGTGCTGAAAAGTACCATTAGCAATTTGGAATTGTTTTAGATTCACTAGATTTTGATGACAATGTACTGTGGGTGTAACACTCAATATACACTACAAAAAGTCACAAAACTAAAACAATTTTGATCAACAAGCCATAAATAAGAAATGTATTGTGCAATGCAGACAACTTAGTTTATTTTAATATGATAATGTGATTTATCAGTATAACATTTTAACATGTTTTCTTACCTTCAGTAAAAGGTTTAGAAATTTCACTTTGAGAAAACCAAGAGCCTGGTTACAGAAGAGATTGATGTTGTAATTGTGTCTACCAGCAGAGGGGGGCAAAGATTATGCAAATGATTTATTGAAAATTGATGTCTGTAAAATATTTGTATTATTTAGCTTTTTTTTTTTTTTTTTTTTATCTTTTACAGTTTGCATCTAAATCTTATTATATATTCTTGAACTGGTTTCCTACTTTGGTTTCACTTTATTTTGATGGTCCCTTTAACACATTCTGTTGACTATAAGTAACATTGCACCTACGTATCTACTAACTCTCATTAGAGCTGTGTTGAATCATATACCTCTAAATGGCATTTCTGAAGCCTGCATCAGAAAGCAGTGAAGAGACAGACACTCTCAATTCCACACTTTCTTTTAACCATTATGTTCTGTTTGGGGTCTATATCAGGGGTCTCTAACTCTGCTCCTGGAGAGCTACTGTCCTGCAGATTTCAGCTCCAACCCCAATCAGCAGGTGTTTAGGGCTACTTGATAATCACAGACTGGTGTGTTGAAGCAGGGTTGGAACTGAAGTCTGCAGGACTGTAGCTCTCCATTAGCAGGGTTGGAGAGCCCTGGTGTATATGATCCTAGACCATTTAGTAGTGAAAAACATATGCATTATTATTTTTTTCATTGCTATATTCCATGGAAAGACTTTCATTACACCTGAATATCTGTGAAAGCATCAAAAGACTGTGCACATGCTCTTGATGTGGACTGAGTTTCAAAGCAAAAGCTCACCTTGTGACACATGAAAAAATTCACACTGGAAAAAAGCCACATGTGCAATCAGTGTGGGAAGAGTTTCATACAGTCATCAGGACTCACTTGTCATCAGCTGGGAGAAAGGGGAAAAAAAAACATTTGATTGTGATCAATGTGGGAAAGTTTTTTACCTCATCTGCAAATCTAAAAAAAACACCTTGCACTTCATATGAATAAAAGGCCCCATACATTCTCTTTATGGAAAAAGTTTTCCACGCCTGGACTCTTTGAAACAGCACAAATCCATGATGCTGTATGGGATCACATGTGGTTTGAGTGTGGGAAGAGCTTTACAGCAGCTAATCATCTGAAGCAGCACCATTCAGCTGCTCGCAGTGTGGAAGGAGTTTCACACAAAAAGGACACTTAAACAGGCACATACAAACACATGCTGGAGAGGAACCTCAAAAATCAGTTCTCAATCATCTGCGAAGTCGATCAAATAAATTAAATTGTGTTAATGCAGATGTTATGCTATTGTTCAAATAGAATTATATTTTTTAATTTCTTCAAATAAAGTTGCTTTGAAACATTACATTTGGATAGGTGTTCTTTCATTTTTTAGAGTATTGCATGTTGCTCTTAGATTTGTGAATTTTTATTCTTGCATTTATTGAAGAGCATGCTTTCATTGAAGAGCTTTCAGTCATCTTTCAATCATCTAAAGCATTTAGTCTAATTAACAACGATTCATGTGAACAAAACTTAAACTGGTGAAAATAAGATTAACTCAAATAGATTTAATCATTTAGTAAGATTTGTTGAAATAACATTAGTTTTGTGATTACATTGATGTAGCAAATGTTAATTTTGAAAACTGGTATGGGAAAAACGAGTGGAACATTTGATGGGGGGACAAAAGGCAAGATCACGGTTTGATCAAGGATAAACAAATTTGGAATGTTTTAAGATTTAAACAAACGTTTTCCTTTAACTTTGGAGAGTTGCAAACGTATAAATTTGTTGAGGTTGCATTATTTTATTTAATAAGTAAAATTGTGTGGGACGTATTAAAATGTTGGGCAGAGCTTTAACGCCCTCTAGCGGCCCATCACTGGTTGAAGTTTTTGTTGCTAAATGTTAATGGTCGTGTCAGGGACAACATGAAACATCACGTTAAATATATATATAAATACATAGTGGAAGTAAATGTTCAGGTGTTTCGCCATGTATGAATGGCTAATTTACAATACGGAACATTAAAGTGTTTAATGGGGCCTTTATAATGAATTTACCTGTAGCTACCTAACAGGAAAGTTGGAGGATTTGTGTGAACCTGTAAGTAATTAAATATTGGTAAAGGTGAGTGCTCAGATCTCGTCACGCTTTTTAGAGGTGACTTTAGCATTCATATTTCCCTGAAGGACGTATTTGGGACGCGTTCGGGTTGTCTGCGGTTTACATTTAGCATTTGTGCTTAACATATAACTGAAATTATTTGAATTTGATCTCATGATTTTGTTTCTCCGACTCTTGACGTCACCGCCACCCGCATCTCAAATATAAAGTGAAAGTAAATGTTCAGAGTTAATGTTTCGCCATTTAAACTACTAAAATCGTTTCTTAACACACGTATGATCAAAATATTTCATAAGATCCGTGAATTTACCTGTAGCTACTTTTAGAAAAGGCGGAGCATGTTGTCGATATATATAGGCCTAATTAAAAATCGATCAAGGTGAGTGCCCAGGACTCAAGACACTTTACACGTGACTCCTGTAAACGAGAAAAACCGGATTTCAGGATCATGAGAAATTACAATTCCGTTTCTCCGACTGTCAGGATCCGTTCAGCTAAATTATTGTTTGTCTGTCATTTCCGTCCAGAGTCAGTGGTGAAGGTTAGATTCTATTTCATTATGGATGACACAGAAACATCCAGAGATGAAGATTCTTCAGGATGCAGGTACTTCGAATAAACACTACATTTAATCGCCTTTAAATGATTGAAGATGGTAAGATGTTGCTTGATGACAAAGACTTTTAGGACCTTACAGTTAAATTATTGTTGTCATAAGCATTACCTTTTCTGTTATTTAGTCCATTAGAAATGATCAGAACCAGTGCAGTAGTTTGAATACAGTAATTTAATGCATTCACTTAATCTTTTTTTCTTTTAGTTTATTTGATCAAAACTAGAGCAAACATACAGCACTCAGTAGTATTTATTTACAAGATATGAGAATTGTTTTTGTATGTTTTTATAGTTTATCTATATCTGATATTAGTGTATATAATGTTTCTCACACAGGGACACGTCTGTGAAAGCACTCTTTAATTTTACATCTGTTTACATTTTACGTTTTGTTATACTGTAAATAGGGTAGACTGAGTACATTTAAAACATGTATACAGTTGAAACACCTTAAATAACTTGCATACACAGGAACCCCGAGCCGTGATTTTTGCTTCACACAGGCGTATTATTGTTGTCTTTAATCATGGGAAATTTTAAATGTGTGTCTTTCCACTCAGAAAATATCTGTCAAGTATTTTGTTTAGCAGAATCTGCGTTAAATAAAGCAAATAAATAAATCTGAATTAAAAAAAAAAAAAAAAATCGTACAACTGTTATTTTGTAATTTATTACATTTGCAGTAAATGGTTAGCTAACATTAGAGCATTAAGAATGGGTGTCTCAGCTGTACACTATATGGGTACAGTTGAGACAAAAATGCACCTTATGTTTGTGAGCTAAATGTGGAAAATATAAAGTACTTATGTAGAAATACAACAGTAGAAATACAACAGTATCTGAAATCAGGAAGAATAAAGGGAGCCAAACTCTCATCATCTCAGTGGTCAGCTGTAGCTTTTGTATTATTGACATCAGAGAAGAAGCTGGATGAGTTTAATGTTAATAAATTTGTTGAAGGAAACAATGAAACCAGGAAATTGCAAGTTTTTCAAAAGCTGCTGCCTGTTATTAAAGAATCCAAATCAGTTCAGTAAGTATCTCCGAGGACAATCACTTCTATGTTAAACCATAAAAAAACAAATCAAATTTAAAATCTTCAATGCTGCAGATGTTGTCCAGTTTAGTGGTCAATATTTTAATGAGTTTTCTAATCAGTAATATACCATAAGATTCTAAATCAGAGAAATTCTGAATAAATAATTCTGGTTTGTCACTTAAGATTTTATTATATGAATAATGGAATTTAAATAATTTAACCACAGATACTGTGCAGCAAAGTAATATTATTTATTTTTCTTAAATGTGACTTATGTTCTGCGCTCTTAGACCTCAGTTCAATACTCCATCAAACATGTTGATTTGTGCTTTCTCTTTAATAGATTCACTGCCAAACTGATCTGATCTGAGAGAGTGAAGAGTGTGTCATTGTTGTCTACAGGTTGAGATATTGTGGTCTCACAGATGAAGGTTGTGCT
>JAHKKF010511234.1:0-21230 GCA_019740295.1 Labeo calbasu
TTGATTGATTGATTGATTGATTGATTTATTCATACTGTAGGGAGATTTGTGGTATTTGGTGATTTTAAAATGGTGTAAAATGTTTCAAAATAATTTTTAAATCAACTTTTTACAGGTGTAAGAATAATACCATTATAAAACAAATATTTTAAAAAATATTACTTTGTACTTGGTTACAATGACATATTTAGAGGCACTGACTAATTAAAATTAGTTGAAAATGTATTTATTTATTTATTTATTTTAATATTATAAATCAACTTATTGCAGGTTTAAGAATAATACCGTTATAAAATAAATGTATATATTTTTTAAATATTACGTTGTACTGGGTTACAAAAGTTGAAAAATTATTTATTTATTTATTTATTTATTTATTTATTTATTTATTTATTTATTTATTTATTCATACCGTCAGGAAATTTGTGATATTTGGTGATTTTAAAGTGCTGTAAAATGTTTCAAATGAATTTTTAAATCAACTTATTGCAGATGTAAGAATAATACCATTATAAAATAAATATAAAAAAAATATTACATGACATTTTTAGAGGCACTAATTAAAATTAGTCAAAAATGTATTTATTTATTTCATCTGATTGCGAAATACCACCAGCACACACTTTTAAGGCGGCAGTTTCACAAGGACACAGAGGTTAAAGGTCAGTGGTGATGTTTCTTTTACAAATATGTCTTTATTTAATGTAATATTGGTAATTCATTTTGTTAGATTTGCTACATGTAAATGGACAGTAGTGGAAAATAGCTGAGGGATACACTAAAACCTCAGTTATAATTGTTGAAAAACATTGTACATTAGAAAGACATTGCTGATCATCATTAAAATGCAATACACAAACATGGAGGCAGCGAAATTATGATATTTAATGGTTTAAAATGATGTAAAATTCAGTGCGTTTAATCAATGTTATTTATGTCTTAGACATCTTAAAAACTGATATTGTTAAAAATGTTAAGACAATAAGATGATCTTTACTGGGGACCATAAAAGCCCTGAATGCTTTATAACCAGAGGTGTACATATGTGGTCCGCAGGTCCGCATGCACGACCAAAATAAGAAAATGCACTGCGTAAACAAGTTCAGAGCTCGCATTTGCGTACTGACATTGTTGACAGCTATTAATGCACAATTACCATTTTAGATCGACAAACTGTAATACTGTATATGATTTCTAATCGAACTGAAAGCATAATTCTAGGCTATTTGCTGCTGTTTCTCTGAACGCTCTTCGATTGGAAGCGTTAAACTCGGGAATGCATAACTAACTTGCCGGCAACCAGGGTTGCCACATTTTCACAAAAAAAACCCCTCCCATTTGCTACTCAAAACTTGCCCAGTCACGTTTCGAGAGGGGTACCCTATTAAAAATTGCATTCCGGGGGTAAAATAAAAATTTTTTTTTGTCGAGGTTCCCCTGGTAAATTCGCATAAATACAACGCTGTTGGGGTCGCTTAAACCTGCAGACATGAAAAACAACCCACAACAATGTTAAAGTAACCCAGTACCGCAGAAAAACCGCAGACTTGCCAACACAACATAAAAATACATTGTACTGGGTTACGATATGAAATTTGTATAGGCAGTGACTAATTAATATTAGTTGAAAATGTATTTATTTATTTATTTATTCATACTGTAGGAAGATTTGTGGTATTTGGTGATTTTTAAAATGGTGTAAAATGTTTCAAAATAATTTTTAAATCAACTTTTTACAGGTGTAAGAATAATACCATTATAAAATAAATATTTAAAAAAATATTACTTTGTATTTAGTTACAATATGACATATTTAGAGGCACTAATTAAAATTAGTTGGAAATGTATTTATTTATAATTCATATAAAAAAGTGAATATTATGATTTTATTTTTAGGTTTACTAAAAAACTAATTGTATTTTTAACCAATACTCCCTTTTTATTTTAAAATTATTTATTTATTTATTTATTTATTTATTTAATTTATTCATTTATTCATTCATTCATTCATACTGTAGGGAAATTGGTGATATTTGGTAATTTAAAATTCTGTAAAATCAACTTATTGCAGGTGTAAGAATAATATCATTATAAAATAAATATTTAAAAAAATATTACTTTGTAATGGGTTACAACATGATATATTTAGAGCCACTGACTAATTAAAATGAGTAGAAAATGTATTTATTCATTCATTCATTCATTCATACTGTAGAGAAATGAAGATATTTGGTGATTTAAAAATGGTATAAAATGTTTCAAAATAATTTTAAATCAACTTTTTACAGGTGTAAGAATAATACCATTATAAAATAAATATTTAAAAAAATATTACTTTGTACTTGGTTACAATATGACATATTTAGAGGCGTTGACTAATTAAAATTAGTTGGAAATGTATTTATTTATAATTCATATAAAAAAGTGAATATTATGATTTTATTTTTAGGTTTACTAAAAAACTAATTGTATTTTTAACCAATACTCCCTTTTTATTTTAAAATTATTTATTTATTTATTAATTTATTTAATTTAATTTATTCATTTATTCATTCATTCATTCATACTGTAGGGAAATTGGTGATATTTGGTAATTTAAAATTCTGTAAAATCAATATATTGCAGGTGTAAGAATAATACCATTATAAAATAAATATTTTAAAAAATATTACTTTGTACTTGGTTACAATATGACATATTTAGAGGCACTAACTAATTAAAATTAGTAGAAAATTTATTCATTATGAGTGTGTAATAAATACATTTATATTATTAGTATTGCCACACTTTATTATTTTATTTAAAAGAGTTATATTTAATGGGTCACACTATGTGCATTGTGAGGACCAGACCAAATCTCCAGTTACTCTTGTGAGAACCAAGCTAAAAAACGTGTGTATAACCTAAAATAAATTAACCAGCATTAAATAACTAAATAGATATCTGACTGTTTGTTAACACTAATCAGGTTAAAGATGTAAAGTAATTGAATAATTTGAGAAAACTGTCTGTTAGAGAGAAGTGTTGCTGGTGTATCTGAAAATTTTGGAAAAAATCACTTGTAGTATGTGTTATAAAAGGTGTATAGTGAATATAGGGTACACACGTAGGAGAAAATATTGATATTAGGTGCTATATTTCTTTTTTTAGGGACACAAACGGCACCAAATATCAGAAAAGACATATAAGCATCAAATGACTGCTTGTTAACATTACCCATTACTGAGGCAGAGCAAGTTATTTTATTCTGAAGAATGATTAATGATTCATTGGAATAACATGCACTGCTAAATCATTCGCAGTAAGACCAGAAATATTTATAAAGAAAGTAAACAGATTCACTTTTAGTCTCCTATTGACTCTCAAGAGGAAAGCATATTTATGCATGAATCATGATTTTAGATTGGCCACTCTGAATAGCCCGTGCAGCTCATCTGACGGTTTTTCCACCAGCACTTTTCATGTCATCTGCGCTCGTTTCAGTCTCAACTGATCACTGCTGTTGCATATCAGGTTACAAGTTCTCCAGCCAACTCACTCCCACTGAAATCTCCCTTCCTCTTACACAAACATATAAATGCCACCCAAAGCCTTTCAATTGCTATGATCTTCTCCATTCTTTCTTGTGGCCAAAGGATTCCCTTTATTTACGTGTTGTTCCAGCATTTGAGCATTGAAACGTTCACCGTTCAAATTCTTTCGTGCATATGCGTTCGCTGATCAGTTAATGAGTTAATGATCAGATTTGGACTTTTGCATGAATTGAAACTGGTTCACATGTAGAAGAGGATTGCAGTCACACCCATGGTGTAACGCTATACCTTCCCTGAATGGGCTTTCAGGGCTTTTAGACACAAGTTGTCTTGGCTTTTTGTCTGATTGAGCGATTCAACACATCATATATAGAAACAGCTGTGCTACAAATGAGCCCCTGCACGGTGACTTTGATAAATGTGCTGAATTGACTGCATACAAGCCCTCAGGACGACGGCCTCCTGCGATTTCCTTCCCCCCGTCAGGTTAAACGTCTCTTAACAACACGCATGTCTGTTTCAATGCGCTCCTCGTTCGGCGCTCTATCACCGAGCTGGAAGCGAATTTTGAAAAACTCTGACATTACAGGGAAGTGCAATTCAAGCTGTGTAAATATGAATTCATATACAGACCACCGTCCTCAAGAGCGGTTTAAATCATAAGCACATTAGGCATCGTACATAATCCCAGCCGCACGTATAAATCACTGCACTGCTGCAGTAATGAGTGGTAATGCTGGGAATACACTAACTATGAGAGTGTTCAATGTTCATGACCTCTTCATGACAAACGCTTTACTGTGTTTCTCTCGTAGCCTTAGCACAAATGTTTCACATTCACCCCGAACAGCAAAAATACATTTGGTGTGTATAAAATATATGTGATTATATTGGGTGTGTTTAATTGTTTTTATTTAATTTAATTCTCTTGTAATTGTAAGCTACATTTTCAGCATTACTTCAGTCATTTATTATTATTATTATCAATATTTAAAACAGTTAAGTACATTTTTTCCAAAGATCAGCATGTATCTGAAATAAAAAGGTTTTGTAACATTATTCACTGTGCCATTCAAAAGTTGGAATTAGTATGTGTGTATATATATTGGGAAAGAAATTTAAAAAATGAATACTTTTATTTAGCAAGGATGTTTTAAATTGATCAAAAGTATTGATGAAGACATTTATAATGTTAGATAAATGCTGTTTTTCTGAACTTTATATTTATCAAAGAAACCTGAAAAAATTCTACTCATCTGTTTTCAACAACAACAATAATAATAAATGTTTTTGAGCAGCAAATCAGGATATTAGAATGATTTCTGAAGGATCACTGGAGAAATTATGCTAAAAATTCAGCTGAAAATACAGGAATAAATTACATTTTTAAATATATTCAAATAAACATCAGTTGTTTTAAATAGTAAAAATATTTCAAAATTGTACTGTTTTTGCTGTACTTTGGATCAAATGAAAGCAGGTTTGATGAGCAGAAGAGACTTCTTTAAAAAAAAAAAAAAAAAACATTAAAACTCTTACTGTTCAAAAACTTTTGACTGATACTATTGCTACTTATTTTATTGTGATTGATGGTTCTATTGGAAAAAACCCCCCACAAATTTACTATTAATACAGATCCATTTCTTCCAATGTTTTCAAACCCAAACAAGCTTTAAGAAAATCCCAAGTTTTCCACTCATAATTACGATTTTGTGGTGATGTTTGTGTTCTCAACTCGTATATATGATGTTTAAATGGATCCCCTTATAAAAATTAACCATGGTTTTACCACAAATAAAACCAAAAAGCCATGGTCATTGTAATTAAACCATGATAACCACAAATTAACCATGGTTTTGCTAAACTAACCATAGTTTAACCATGGTATTTGTAGTAAAACAAATACCATGTGGTTACCAAAAATGTAATCAATCCGCCAAAAAAAACATGGTTACTGCACTTTTACTATAATAAAACCATGATTATTTTTCATAAGGTCCATTATTGTATGGAGAATAATGTGTCTAAAATGCGTTTTACGCATCTGAAATAATAGTAAGGTTAATGCGTCAGATGCGAGAACGGCGCGAACGTCACGCGCTCTGGGCGGGAAAGACTGTCACGTGCGGGAAAAAGGCGGTAGAATTGAATTCGTTCCGGGATCGGCAGAGAAGAGCTGGCCGTAAAAGCAACGGATCATCGATATCGAAATATGTCCGTTCGTCTCCTCTCTCTCAGGTGAGGTTCACACATGTGTTTCTCTTTTCACGCTTGATTGAATGTTCTCGCGACGCGACGCGTTTGTCTCTTTCCCTCACAGTCATATTAGCAGTGTAGATTCGGTTATTTATAAAGACTATAATGACATTTGAAGCGGATTGTGGTGAATACAATTGTATCTTTAGATTTTTTTACTGTCGATATACTGAAGCGAATCCATATATGCATGGAAATCAATCATAAAAATCTTTAAACGAGGTTTAGAATTATTTCTTCTTTTATGAAATGAAATTTACTAATGGACTACTTGCACTGAGCCTCGTGACGCACTTCCGTTTTTGAAAGCGTACGGCTCGGTTATTTCCGGTTATGTACATTTTCAATGCGCTGTAATCGTGTATTTGACTTAAACGCGTAATGAAATGAGATTTCGCGGGATGATTTCAAATTCGGAAATTTTCAGAGACAGGACAACACATATTCTGATGATTACTGAGTACAGAATTTTCCAAACTCAACTGAATGAACGCAAAGTTTTATTTCAACATAAACCGATCTGAGAAAGCGGTGGCTGGTAATCATAGGTGATTGTTCATCATAGGGTGTCAGTGCTCTGTAGTGGCCTAATCGCGACGCTGCAGTTTGTGAGATCTGGTTAATAAGATCATAATGAACCTTTATTTATCTGTATTAAATATGTTAGTCACTATTCTGTGTCATATTCTGTCATAATTTGACTGTTTGTAGTCTAATGCCAAAATATGAGTATTCAGTAGTCGCACTGTCAGCGTGTTACTGTTTAGAAATAATAGAAATTATTTAAATGTTTAACATGGTTAAATAAGGCAGTTACCACACATTCATTAAGCCATTTTAAACAATGGAATAAGCAGTAGGTGTTCGGAATAAGAGCACCAACGCACACAAACAAATGGTTTTACTACAAATAAAACTAAAAATTACAATTGAAGTTAAACCGTATAACCACAGATTAACTCGGGTTTTACTACACTGTCCATAGTTTAACGATGGTAGGCTATTTGTAGTAAAAGTGTTGTTATACAAATGGTAAGAATGGGGAAAACATGGCACTTTTACTATAGTAAAACCATGGTTAATTTTCGTAAGGGTGTTTATCAGTCAAACCCATTTAAAACTGTACATTCATCAGGTATGAAATATGATCAGTAAAAGAAAAATACAGTACATGAGAATGTGGCAGGTTAGTGGGGAAATATATTTATTTATTATTCAGAATGCACATACCGCATGGAAATATATTTATTGTAACCTTTCAGCAGGTTGAATATGATTCATGTTAACGCAGAGAATATGGTTGTTTTTTTTAAAGAAATGCCAGCCCTAAAATGCAGTAATAATCTGCGTTCTCATGAGAAACTGTCTGTATGTATGTGCGCTGAACACTAACCGGAAACTACCGAGCCGTAACAAGTAGAACGCAGAAGTAGTTGTGCAAGTAGTTCATAATCTACTAATAATCGCTGTTCACTGAAACTGGTGTCATCCAGTGTCTTATTTATTTATTTATTTTTTTGTACTTTGTAATGTACTCCTTTTTTGTTCTTAGCGGAAGCTTTAAAGTAATTACATCTTTAATCTGACATTTTTTAATAATGGCTGGCTGACCGTATTGTTACTTGTAGTTCATTTGGTTCATCTTATTAGTTGTTTATTTTACGTTTTAGTTGGGTCTAATTCACAGATTGTTTAGATTTATAGTTGTTTGCCCAACATTTTCACAGGCCGCAACACAAATTTTATAAATAGCTATATTAGGTAACATATAGAGGGTTTGCACTTACGTTACCCGGATGTGTGGCCATATTGGCGATACTCGGATGTAAACAACAGCATGGATTGCACAGTCAGTGTACTACTGAATATGTGGTTTGTGCATTTATGCCGTCTAAACCATGGAAAAAAATGTGTGGAAGCTGCTAAATCATATAGAGAAGGACTTAGTAAGCAGGAAGGGGCACAATATTTTGACAAACTAAAGTTAATATGGGTTAAAGATAAAGATGTTAGTCTATCATTTTGCCTGCCTGACCGGAAATGATAAGAACAAACACGAGTGTTGTCAAGACTCTTGCCTTGGAAATCCTGGTTCAGTTTGGCCAAACACACACGCCAGTTTTTTGCACTCTTCTTCTTGATTTGTTATAACTTTTGGCAGTCTGTAGTACTCCGAATGTTTTTCCCAGTCTGACTGATTAGTACAACCCAAAACATGACAATAATTGACCATTTTCAGCAGCAGTAATCAGCAAAACATGCGTTTCATTCGGTTCAGTGGCATTGTTTACGCTCAGTGCTGCCAATATGGCCGATTGATGATGCATTGTGAAAACACTCTGTTGAATTTGTGACGGAATAGTGTGATTTATATACTTCACAAGATGTTAACTGATGGACTTCAGTGGTGTGAATTACTTGTGTATCATTCTGATGTTTATCAGCAGTTTGGACTCTCATTCTGACGGCACCCATTCACTGCAGAGGATCCGTTGGCGAGCAAGTGATGGAATGCTACATTTCTCCAAATCCGATGAAGGAACAAACTCATTTACATCTTGGATGGCCTGAGGGTGAGTACATTTTCAGCAGTTTTTCACAATTCATATCACAGCGTATAGGTTTGCAGCATGTGAAAACATGCACACAATTCTTATTGAGACCTGAAATAAACTACAGTCACAAGTGTTTATGACTCTGATTATTAGCTAAATGAGAACATTATAAGCTTCTAAGTTGTTGCAAGCGAGTGTTGTAAGATGGGTTTTGGTTCACACGGCCCGTGCATATTTATATACGTTTATGAAATGTCTTTTAAGGCGAGAACTTCTCGTTTCATGAAACCGACCTTTCTATCTTGCCCAGTCTACGGTGACACATCTTCACAATAATTGCGGTTTGCATTTAAGTGTTGCAACTCTTACGATATGATCTAAACATTTCAACGGCCGGCCAACGATGTTGCAACTTATTGGAGGTGTCTTGAAAGAGAACTGAAACCCCTCATTTTAGAGTAGGCAGCTGCCTATGTGTACATGTACTTGGTTTCTTACTGTGTGAAAGTGGTTGTAACTTCTCTAAATTACCAGAGCATCAGGTAACCAGAGGAGAGAGAGAATTTTCCTTCGAAATCATTGAGAGGAGCGAGAAAGCATGTGCGTTGATCACGCACGACTCCTTAATTTGTTTTCTCTCGCATATTGGTGAGTGCAGTCTAAAAATACCCATGTAAACAGGTCTTTTTTTGTCCGAAGATCTTCGATTAGCGAAACCACAGTGATTGTTCCAGCTTTTCTCCAAGCAACTGTATTAATACCACTGTGGCAAATGAACTTCCCTATTCTGGAAATGACACATTGTCTCATCTTCCTGTTTCTCTTTATCTGAGTCTTTGCACATCGATTATCACACACATTGTCATTAACTGTGTGTTTTTGGTGGAGGCAGATAGAGGAAGTGTAATTCTAAGTCAGTGTTAAGAAATTGTTAGCACTTCATCAGTATCTTCTATTAATATTTGAGGGTGTAATAATTCATCATTGTGAAACATGTTCTTTTAGGCGTTAATTGACCTCCTCGCCCTCAAGTTTTATAATTATTAGTCAGATTCAGCCTTGTAATAATTAATTACACATTCTTAGCACGACATATGGAGTTAAATCAACTTTTCTGGCATTGCAGACAAAATCAAATTTGAGGTGTGGCCAGTATGACAGTCCAAAAACTGTGTGTGTATATTTTTTTAACGTACAAAATGTACACATTTTAAATGTGTTACTGTAAATACATTACCATTCAAAAGTTTGGTTTCGGTAAGATTTTAAAAATGTGCTCACCAAAGCTGTATTTATTTGATGATAAATTCAGTAAAAATAGTTAAATATTATTATGATTTAAATTGAATGCTTTCTATTTGAATCCATTGTCAACTGTAATTTATTTCTGTGATCAAAGCTGAATTTTCAGCATCATTACTCCAGAATGATCCATTAATCATTCTAATATGCTGATTTGCAGCTTAAGAAACATTTCTGATTATTAGTTCACAGATGAATAGAAAGTTCAAAAGAACAGCATTTTTTTAAATAGATTTTTTTTTGGAACGTTGTAAACGTCTTTACTTACACTTTTGACTAATGCGTCTTCCTGCTAAAAAAATAAATCTTACTGACCCCAAACTATTGAACGGTAGTGACCTTATCCAAATTTTAATTCCAGAAGTGAAGGTCAAAATGGTAACATTCCCAATATTTCCAGATTATTTCCACAACTTAAAAAAACGACCCGGATTGGATTGTCAGTGTGATTTGTGCTGTTCACAATGCTAGTTAAATCACATTTGGGCTACGTTTCAGTTTCTGTATAATGCAGAAACGTAATGACATTAGCAGTCGTGTGACATCATGACAAACTGAAAAATAAAGAATCAGAATAATAGGGAACAAATAGTGGGTGTAGTTGAAATGCAAGTCAAATTTTACATTATTTTCCAGCCAGATGCTTTCTTAACAATGCACAAATCACCTTACTGGAGCACTCGCTGTGCTGTTAGTGTTTGCAAACAATGATTCGTGTAAATAATGGTCGCTTCGGATAAAAGCATCTGCTAAATGAATAAAATGTAAATCACTTTGCTGCTAAACAAATGCAAGGTTTGTATTTCTTATATTTAGCAGGAAATAGTTAAAGACATTCATAATATCCATAACTGACCAGATGACAGGAAGATACATGGACCAAATAGGCAGTGAGTCAGTTGACAAACAGTGTTTTGAGCAGCAGGCACTTTTTCAAAGGAAGTCACGTCTTGTAATAATTTTAGCAGATGGTTTGCCAAATATTTCATAGTCGGGGCCTGCCAAAAGGGAAAAACAATCTCACATCCCACAGGTAAAATTATCGTTTATGAGTGTTTTTACCTCAGACTTGAAATGTAGAAAAAGCGCATTTGTGCTACTAGTGCCAGTAAAATGAGATCAGAGCAATAAAGAAAACACAAAGAAAACAAATATTTTCAACCACCTATACTTAAGAAGAAGAACTACTTCCTGCCATAATGAATCTTGAATATGAGGAAAACGGAGATTAAAAGCCACAGGAATGAGACCTTCACTTTTAGGATATGTATTTGCATTACTCCGCCTGGTTAAAACATGTTCATGTTACAAAAGATGACAATTTAAAGCTAAAGTGTAATTTTGATAAATGATAAATACTTTTTTGTATCCCAGTGTAACTTTGTAATGTAAGGAAGAGGTTTTTTTTGAATGCACGAGATTTATTATTCATTAATCATTGTAGGTAAATGAGTAGTAGAATAACAAAGTGCGGTAAACTTTAAAACTTTTTAATTTTATTAAAACAATTTTATCAAATTAAAATATGATAACAAATGCCAGTGTATAGTATTAGCTAAAATATCAATAAAATGCAAGCGAATGACACTGAACGAAGTTACAAATTGTCGTCTTACTTATAGATTAAAAATTAGCTACATTTTAGCCATTGCTAGTTAATTTACATAAGAAATATAATGCACTGTGGCAGTCTGACGAAACAGTGTTAGCTCATATAATGCGAGTTTGAGGCAGAACTGATGAGATTTGTTTCTAACTAATATAGGGTTGTCAAAGGTACCGGGTTTGGTACTTTCGGTACTGAAATTTTAAAA
The DNA here is from genome assembly GCA_019740295.1 of Labeo calbasu. Taxonomy (NCBI): domain Eukaryota; kingdom Metazoa; phylum Chordata; class Actinopteri; order Cypriniformes; family Cyprinidae; genus Labeo; species Labeo calbasu. Next base: position 11,461 of record JAHKKF010511234.1, read on the forward strand.
ACGTCCATTTCCCGCTCACATTTGAGCGCTGTTGAGCCAATTTTTAAACGTCACTGATTGGCCGTAGTGTTCACGCGCTCAACAAACATGACTGTGATTGGCTACAATGATAAGGGCTTCACGCTCCTCACCGAGCGCTCACACATAAGCACAACGGGAGCGTTTGAAAGCCACGTATGTCAGCGGATCCCTAATACATCCACACGTAGACGGATCCAAAATATACATTTTTCCCCAATTTACAGAAGACACCCTCTAAAATGTCATTCAGTGTAACTATCTTGCCAGGCTTATTTACAACCAAAATCAATGTATGACACATTAAAAGATGAATTTCTCCACCCCAAATACTAATTAGTTGTAATTCCACATTTTTTTTTAATTTGCCACTATCGTAGGTTTTGCCCATTTGTCAGTAATAATTTTTTACTCATTTAAAACGCAATAAAATTTAATATACTCCCTTATTCTTTTATGTATTTTAATATGTACAAGTCAGAATAAGCATGTTTGAATTTCTACATAAATGTTGTGTTGCATTGAATGACAATGTAACATTATTTCAACCAAATTTGTGACTCATAAGTTGCAGAAGTATATTTGTAGCAATAGCCAACAATACATAGTATGGGTCAAAATGATCAATTTTTCGTTTATGCCAAAAATCATTAGGATATTAAGTAAAGTTCATGTACCATGAAGACATTTTGTAAATTTCCTACCGTAAATATATCTAAATTAAATTTTTGATTAGTAATATGCATTGCTAAAAACTTCATTTGGACAACTTTAAAGGTGATTTTCCTCAATATTTTGTTTTTTTTTTTTTTTTTTTTTTGCACCCTCAGATTCCACATTTCCAAATAGTTGTATCTCGGCCAAATATTGTCCTACAAACCATACATCAATGGAAAGCTTATTTATTCAATTTCAAAAATGACCCTTATGACTGGTTTTGTGGTCCAGGGTCACATTTTATTCTCCAAAAACGCATTTTAAAACCTTAAAAGTAGACACTTGCATTTAAAGTGCTTTCTGTGGACATAAAATCACTTTTGAAAATTTCTTTTGACCCACACATTCCTCAAAAGCCTGAAGATCATATTTGATATTCGCATTTGAACATCATTGATAATCAAGTCTACTCTACTTCAGTCCTGTAAGTGTTTAAGTGATTTACATTACATTTACTCAGATCAGATTTCACAGTTAGGACATGTGAAGATGACAGTAAATTAGTTTTTTAGCATATCTTTGATCATTTAAAAGCCCTTTAAATTTCATGTATCAAATATGATACAGTAGCTTTATAGAATTACTAGACCTACAGTGTAGCTCAAACAAGCTGAATTACTTTGGACCCGTGGCTTTATTTGTCTAAAGGTCCAGGTCGCACAAAGGTGTTAAGTACAAAACTAGCTTAACGTTACGGTAGATGGCTGCGAATTGCTTAAAGTGGAGGCAAATGAGGGAAAATCCTCATGTAAGGAAGCGTAGGTTTTGTCGATGTGAATGAATGTGTGTGTACCACTACACCCTGTGAGAGGATTTGAGAGCCCTTTATCACCTTCCCGAACTGTTGAGGAAAAATAATGCCCCCTCTGTTATTCTCATCATGGCTGTGGTGAGCGAGTCTAAGGGGATATCCTGTTGGAGAGCCCAGCGCATTTATCGTCCACGCGGCGGTTTGGGGTGACTCGAGATTTACAAAATGTTCCACTGGCTTCCACTTACCTCTTTACAATATTACAAATATAGAGTAATGGGCCTTACATCCTCTGTTATTTCACAAAACATGAGGCTCTCAAAATGGTGCCAGCTTCGGCCGAACGGTAACCGAAGGCCCGTCGTGACATCAGCAGGGTGTTCTCGTCAGTAACGGGAACTGAGGGATGTGTATACGTGCTGAGCTGATAAACACTGAGTTTCATACTCCAATTCTGCATTTAGCTGGGCAAAGCTGGTCTGTTACGGCTTGATTAGTCATCATTTGCTCACCCTCCGATTGTATGCGTTTCTTTCTTCTGCTGAACACAAAACATGATATTCTGAAAAATGCTGGTAGCCAAACAGCTGATGGTACCCATTGACTTGCATAGTTTTTTTTTCTACACTATAGAAGTCAATGGCTACCAGCGACTGTTTGGTTACCAGTATTCTTCAAAATCATCTTTTGCGTTCAGCTGAAAGAAATTCATACAGGTTTGGAAAGACTTGAGGGTGAGATTACAGAATTAAGTGATTTTGCTGGCTGTAATTAAGCAACATGCTCAGTTGAATGATTTCAATGAGCTTTTTATTTGGTCAGCCATTGTAGTGCATAGAATATATAATGATGAAACATGCATTATCGTTTTTTCTGTTTATAAAAGAACTGTCATCAGGGATGCATATATTTGATAAAAAATACAGTAAAAAAACAAAACAAAAGCAATTTTGGTGCATCCTTTTAGTGCATAGAATATATAATGATGGAACATGCATCATTTGAATGAATTTTTTTATGTTTATAAAAGTCATTAAAAAATACAGAAAACATAATTTTGTAAAATATTATTGGCATTTAAAATAACCGTTTTGTATTTTAATAGATTTTAATATAGATTTTTTTTAAAAGCAATATTGATGCGGCCTATTATTTTTGGAAACTGGAATTAATTGATTAATAGAAAATTTATTTCCAAATTAAATTGCATTTCTGAGTGTCATTACTGTCAAAAATAAGCTATAATTTTAATGCATAGAAAATATAATGATGTAACATGCACTCTCGTTTAAATTTTTATTTTTTTATGTTTCATGCATGTCTCATTAAGGATGCATATATTTGATAAATACAGTAAAAAACATAAAATTGTAAAATAGTACTAGCACTTAAAATTACTGTTGTTTTTGAAAAGATTTTAACATTGACTTTTTTAAATCAATGTTGATGCAGGTTATTTTTGGGAACTGGAATTGTTTGATGAATAGAAAGTTAATTTCTAAATTGCATTTCTAAATGCCTTTACTGTCAAAAAAATAAACTATTTTAACTTTTTCTTTTAAAAACATTTAGGTCAGTATGTATACTAGGGCTGCAAAACGATTAGTTACGATTAATCGATTCAAAATAAGTTTGTTTACATACTATTTGTGTACTGTGTATATTTACTATGTAAATATAAATACGCATATGTATATATTTAAAAATTTTTGATATTTTGTATGTATTTGTATTAGGGCTGACAAACGATTAATTGCGATTAATCGCATACAAAATAAAAGTTTGCCTAAAATATGTGTGTGTGCTGTGTAATTATTATGTATATATAAATACACAAATTAATGTATATGTTTAAGAGAAATATGTTATTTATATACAAAATATTTTTATTTATATATAATATAAATTCTATAAAAATCATAAATACATATACTTGTAAATATTTATGATATATATAATAATATCTAATATATATTATATAATATATCATGAATGTGTTTCTGTTTATATATACATAATAATTACACACAGTACACACACACATATTAGGCAAACTCAAACTTTTATTTTGTATGCGATTAATCGCGATTACTCGTTTGACAGCCCTAAGTATATAAACACTTTTATAGAATTGATATTATATATAAATAGTTTGCATATAAATCTAACATATCTTTCCTTATATCTATGCATGTGTGTGTATTTATATATACATAATAAATAATTAATTTATGTAAACAAACGTTTATTTTGAATCGATTAATCGCGACTAATCGTTTTGCAGCCCTAATGTATACACATTACATTAACTTAATTTTTTGAGATTTACTTGCATGTATTTTTACTAAAATGCTTTAGAGCAATATAATAATTTTCAGGCAGTATTGCATAATAAAAAAATAGAGATTTATCAATGTCGAAAGAACTCCCTTGGGACCCATTTAAATGTTTTGTATTGAATATAAAACCGGATGGTTTTTCTCTGCAATACCTTTCGTCAACAGACATCAAGCTGTAATGACTTCAGCAGCAGCAATAGCAATGATTCACAGCTCGTTTTTGTAATATTTCCGGGTGTGTCCCGTTAAGACAACTCACCCACTGGGCTGCAGTCGCACCTCGACTAAATGTCAGCGAATGAACATCACTCAACAGCTGGTCGATCCAAAACAAAGACCTCTGACCAATATGCTTCACCGGTCATGAGAGCGATTAAGTGTTTTCAGCTGACCGTAATATTCACTGTGGCTTTCCACAATATGAAAGCGATGTGAAACGAAGTCAGAGTAAACATCGCAATGGAAACCGTTAACCGTGGCCACGCAAGTTGTCGTTGGAGTTTGCGAGAACGCAAACGACGCCGACCCCGATCTCTCACGTGCGGCGATGAGGTTGTCACGCAGACCGAAGCAATGACATTACCATGGAAAACCAAAGGAAGCGGTCATAAGGGCCACCCAGGCTTTCCATAGGTCCAGGAGCCAGGGAAAGTATATCTTGGACGTATCTCTGGCCTAGCCTTGCATTTCCTACAATTAATTTTGTGCTGGTCTCTGGTCCCCATTCATAAATCATACCTGTGGTTTTGAATGGCTTTTTTGTCTCAGCAGTGGTGCTGTTACTAGTCCGCTCTAAATCTCTGAATGAGCACTTCACTCGCTGGCACGCGTTCTGAAATAAAAGAGATCGATAGGGGATCTGCGCGTCTCCCCCCGTGCTGAAAGAGGGATGATCCTCGCCGAAAATTCATGGCTGTATTTTCTCCCTGACCAACCCGCTTGAGCACAACAAGGACCCGAGGAATGGAAAATCCTTGCTCGGTGGCATAGATTATGTGAGTAATAATTTTTGTTGTCAGACAAAGACGTTGTTGGGGCCTGGACCGCTTGGCACCGATTCATCTGGTGTTGCAAACAGCGGCTGTGTTTTCAGTGTTTTGTTTGGCAGCTTGGCTTGATGATGTGTGTAACGTCTTAAGATACTAAAACACTTAAAGCCAACCACTTATTTACTTTCTTAGCCCTACTAAGCTTTTCGAAATAATGGCCAAACCTGTATGAGTTTCTTCCTTCTTTTAAACACAAAAGAAGATATTTTGAAGAATGTTGATGCTCCCCATTGACTTCCGTAGTATGGAAGTCAAAGGGGTCAGTCAGCTGTTTGGTTATCAACATACTTCATATTATCTTATTTTATGTTCAAAACAAGAAAGAAACTAAAATTTTAAAAATTTTACCAAAACACTTAAAGCCAACCACTTATTTACTTTCTTAGCCCTACTAAGCTTTTCAAAAATAATAGCCAAACCTGTATGAGTTTCTTCCTTCTTTTAAACACAAAAGAAGATATTTTGAAGAATGTTGATGGTCCCCATTGACTTCCATAGTATTTTTCTTTTCCCGTTGTATGAAAGTCAGTGGGGTCAGCCAACTGTTTGGTTATCAACATTCTTCAAAATGCCTTATTTTATGTTTAAAACAAGATAGAAACTAAAATTTTCTACCAAAACACTACCAAGTCAACAACTTATTTACTTTCCTGCCCAAAAATGAAAATTCTGTCATCATGTTGTTCCAAATCTGTATGAGATTTTTTTGTTCTGTTAAACACAAAAAAAGATATTTTGAAGAATGTTGATGCTCCCCATTGACTTCCATAGTATGGATAGTGTGGAAGTCAATGGGTACCAGCAACTGCTTGGTTATCAGCATTCTTCAAAATGTATTATTTAGTGTTCAAAACGAGAAAAAAAATTAAATTTTAATTTTTTTTTTACCAAAACACTTAGTTAACAACTTATTTACTTTCTTGCCCAAAAATAAAAATTCTGTCATTTATTCGCTCAAAGCTGTGTAAGTTTCTCTCTTCTGTTAAACATTAAAATAAGATATTTTGAAGAATGTTGATAGTCCCCATTGACGTCTATACTATTTTTAAATTTGTTTTCCATAGTATGGAAATCAGTGGGGTCAGTCAACTGTTTTTGCAACATTCTTCAAAATATTTTATTTTCAAAACAAGAAAGAAACAAAAATTTAATTTTTTTTTTACCAAAACACTTAGTTAACAACTTATTTACTTTCTTGCCCAAAAATAAAAATTCTGGCATTTATTTGCTCATGTTGTATAAACCTATGTAAGTTTCTCTCTTCTGTTAAACACAAAAGAAGATATTTTGAAGAATGTTGATGGTCCCCATTGACTTCCATAGTATTTTTTTATTTTGTGTTTGATTTTTTTTTTTTTTTGGAAGTCAGTCAACTGTTTGGTTATCAACAAAATATGTTATTTTATGTTCAAAATGAGAAAAAGGCTTACATTTAAAATTTGCATTTTTTTTACCAAAACACTTGAAGCAACAACTTATTTACTTTCTTGCCCAAAAATGAAAATTCTGTCATTATTCGCTTGTGTTATTCCAAATCTGTATGAGATTCTTTGTTCTGTTAAACACACACAAAAAAAAAGATATTTTGAAGAATGTTGATGGTCCATATTGACTTGTATGGATGGTATGGATGTCAACAGGTACAAGCAAATGTTTGGTTATCAACATTCTTCAAAATATTATCTTTTATGTTCAAAAAAAAGAATGAAACTCATACAGGTTTAGAACAGCTTAAGGGTGGGTCATTTTAAAGATTTACCAAAAAACTTAAAGTCAACAGCTTCTTTACTTTCTTGCACAAAAATGAAAAATCAATCACTATTCACTTGTTGTTCCAAACCTGTATAAGTTTGTTCTGTTAAACACAAAAGAAGATATTTAGAAGAGTGTGTAACCAAACAGTTAATGGTACCCATTGACTTCCATAGTATTTTTTTTTCCATGAGCTCTTCAAAATTTCTTCTTTTTTGTCCAAAACAAGAAAAAACTCATACAGGTTTGGAACAACATGAGTGTGGGTAATTTTAATTTTTTACCAGAACACTCTAAGCCAACAACTTCATTACTTTCTTGCCCAAAAAATAAAATTGTGTCATGATTCACTCATGTTGTTCCAAACCTGCATGAGTTTCTCTCTTCTGTTGAACATTAAAAAAGATATTTTGAAGAATGTGTAACCAAACAGTTGATAGTACCCATTGGGCTCCATCAACTGTCTTCGAAATATCTTATTTTATGTTCATCAGATGAACAAAGCTCATACAGGTTTGGAACAACTTTTGGAGCAAAATGTTTATTTTTTGGGTGAACTTTCATACACTTTTTGAAAAATGATTTTAATTCCCCATTGGATTTGCAATCCTTTTTTTTTTTAATTTTTTGTTCACCAAGTTTTCAAACCACTCAGATTGAGGAAACATTTTTATAATAAAAAAAATGTAACACTTTAGTTTAGGGACCAGTTCTCACTATTATCTAGTTGTTTATTAGTGTGCATATTGCTAGCGTATTGGCTGTTTATTTGCACTTATAAATGACATGTGAATCTAAAATTAAGTTTTGACTATTTACAGTAGAAAATTTACAAAATATCTTAATGGAACATGATCTTTACTTACTATCCTAATGATTTTTGGCATAAAAGAAAAATCGACCATTTTGACCCATGCAATGTATTTTTGGCTTTGAATTTCAACTTTTGCACACATCGCCGCTCATCAATGTCAGTTCCAAAACAGTGGACCAATCAGAAGACACTGGAGGCGGGGCAAACGTTGCAGGCTTTTGTTTACAGTAGCAGGTTGGCATGGCAACTGTTTTACTTGATGGCAACATTGTTATTTCCGTTATTGCATAATGTATCAAAAAATGTGTATCAACCCTTTTTGAAACCATCTGTGACCAAAACCAGTCTTAAGCAGCACAGTCTTTTGTGCCAAAAATAATTAGGATATTAAGTAAAGGTCATGTTCCATGAAGATATTTTGTAAATGTCCTACTACTTAATTTTTGATTAGTAATATGCATTGCTAGGAACTGCATTTGGAAATATATATATATATATATATTATATAAATATATATATATAGTCAAGTTATAGTTGGTCCCTAAACTAAAGTGTGACAAAAACATTTAATTGGTCAAAAATGACAGAAAAGCTTGTGAGGGTTATAATCCTGTTGATCTTTATTTTTATGATCTTTTATCAAAATGCATTAACTTTCCATCTCTGAAATGTATTTTTAAGGTGATGACTCCAACCACCTGAAACTTTTTGCGATCCTGTTGCGTTAAATATCCCATTTCAATCAAAAAACGGAAGTAAAAAAGGCTCACTGACGCTGTTTCATGTTGACTTTAAAGGAGAAGAGCTTGAGTACCACATAATGTTTCCACGAATGGCTAAATATTATTTCCACAGGCAGATTCCTCTAAGTGGATGCACCCAATGTGGGCAGAAGATCCCTAAATAGAAACCCTTATGAAAGGCAACATCAAATAGTGGTTTGGGCCACAAAATGACTGATCTATCATACCACCTCGGCCTTAAACGCTCGCACAGATTTTCTGTTTTCACGTGCCAAAACTATCATATAAATGGACTGGTTCCAAAGCCTTCCGCGGCGGTGTCAGGTAAATCTTTTCCGCCCATAGAAAGATGTTTCGCTGTTAATTTAGGTGGTGTTTCTTACAAGCAGTCAGGTGACTGGAACGCTCTCCACTGGTTCCAAGCCTTGAAGTTTGTTAATCGCCAAGCGATTGCACCCACGGGACTTCTGGTTCCTAGGGTCTCGCCGTCGTGTTTTCGAGGGCCCGTCGGTTTCGTCCGTTCCATTTTAGGCAGTAGAAGCCTTAGAGAAGCAGGGCGCTGACAGCGGGCATGCCAGCAGAGTCCTGCAGCTTCCATAAACAAAACCTTCGGATTAGTCAGACCGTATTTAACTGGCATCAGCGGATCATCAAAGCGAACGCCAAGGCAACACTAAAACATACGCGACGCTCCTTCAATAAACCACGGAACGACTTAAGAAAGGGTCTTTTGCTGCTCCCAAATGTGCAGCAGATGGCCTGTGGAATTTCTAAACAAAGAGATACCCATCTATTATATCGAAAGCGTTTTACGTTTTATTTGGACCTCTGGTGTCTCTCATCACTCTCGGAACATGACAGTAATTATAGCCATCAAGGTGTTCCCTTGGAAACGCCGGCCAAGAACGTCGCGGCGCTGCTTAATCTCAGAAGCCCCGGCTGACATCATGGCGTAGTTTATTTTAAAGTGGCTGAAGTATGTAATGGCTGTAATTGCAGACAGACCAGATTTATACAGACAACTGTCAGGAGGGCTAATCCATAAATCAGCTTAACCGGTACTCTGAGAGTAATACTATAACAAAACGGCACGGCGTACCAAATTTTACTTGAGTAAAGCAATTTGTTTAATCGCTTCGTAAATGCAGTGACGTGCCTTGGTCTGCGGTGAACTGTGACGATACGAGCGATCGAATGGTAGGGAGATGTCAGAAGTATGGTGCTTTGATAGCAAAAATTATTTCACGTCCATCCATACACTTGTGCTTTGTGGTAAAATGGCTTGCGGATTAGCAATACAGTGCACTTATTGCTCAAAAATGGCTGTAATGTAAAAACAGTTGGGTTTTCTTGAGTAAATGTAAATGGCTGGAACAAAATAATTTGGATTTTATAAAAATAATAATTTTGTTTTAATATTAATGTTGTTAATATTGTGTGTTGAGTTGCTTATTATTATAATTTTTTACTTTACATTAGGGTTTAAATTGTTAAAGTTAATGCATTAGCTAACATGAACGATGAACAGTATTTTGTTTGTACATGATTTAGTAATCTTGGTTAATAATAATAATAATAATAATAATA
>JAHKKF010511235.1:0-21676 GCA_019740295.1 Labeo calbasu
AAAAAAAAAGTGTTTAAATAAACATTTGTATGTTACATTAATTGAAATTCATGTTTAGTGGTACTATTACCACAGGGAGTGGATGAGTAACAATTAGGACTGTCAATTATTATTTTTTTTAAAACTAAATAATTACATGATTTGCTCATAAATTAATCTATTTATTCACAAATAATGTCATATATGTATTTGCTGAGAAAAACAAAAACAAAACAAAAACTAAATGCTCTAAATAAACAATTAAAAGATCAATTATCATTACAGACAGTGGCACTAAATAGAAAAAGTGTCTTTTCAAAAAGTTGCACTCTGTTTTAATTCATTGTTACCTCATCATAAATTCGACACACATTCTGGTATTCTGTCTGGAATATGTTTCTGTCCTCTGCATCACATCTTACTCTTTAAAAGGATCCTCCACCCAAATTCTTCTCATGATTTTCTCAGCCTCATAACGTCCCAGGTGTATACGACTTTCTTTCTTCAGATGAACACGTACTTTTACGTATGTACGATTTTTATGCATATAATTCCAGTACAGAAATGCTGCAAAAACCACACAAAGTGAAAATTTCTCTTAAGAAGACATTGATTCATAAGCAGAGGTCGAATGGGTTACTGTTACATTCATTGTGTAGTTTCTGAAGTGTATTTATTTTAATTTTTTTTGAAAATCCCATACTCTTGCATTACATGCAGAGAGATAGTTTGTTTTCCCCCTAAAACTCTTAGTTTGTGTACAGCTATAGAATGAAAGTCATATTCATATGGGATGGCATGAGGGTATAAAGGATGAAGGATCCCATTAAGGCCTGTATTTTTTATTATTTTATAATGCTTTCACAAATGGCAAATGTCAGAGACTGAAATACTACATTTTCATAATGAATCAAGCTAAGATGTATTAATATTAAGGGTTGTTCCTATTTTTTCTTAGACTCTAGTAGCCTAAACTCTACAAAATTAGGCTTGATGGAGCCACTAGATGGCATCAAAACAGTTATTTCTTTTAGTTCTAGATCGGGGTGGCAAACGTAGGTCCTGGAGAGCCTCAGCCTTGCAGAGTTTTGCTTCAACCCTAAATCAAACACACCTGAACAAGCTAATCAAGATCTGAAGGGCTAGGCACCTAGGAAGCTACAGGCAGGTGAGTTTTATTAGGGTTGGAGATTAACTTTGCAGGATTGTGGCTCTCCAGGGCCGGAGTTTCCCAGGTCTGTGTTGCTTTTTCACCTTTGTCACTGGAACCCAAATATACATGTATACAGAATCACCAGCAGTGTTTACACTTGTAAAGGAAATCAGTTTTTGAAGATTCTGAATAGCTATCCACCTTATTTTTCCCATAAGTGTGGGTGCAGCCATTTGTAAATGTTTTTGTGTCTGTCTTCCAGTCTCATCCACTTCCAGCTATTTTTAGCTGCACAAAAAGCTTGTTTTGCTGCTTGATATGCAAGCTGGTGTGTCTTACCATATTATTTTAATGTATTATCTTATAAACATTATATTATGAACACACTGGATTGTAGTGTTTTACCCTTTGCACTTCGATATTCTTCTCGTTATTTCCCTATGGTGGATTATGAACAGGACATCTAACACATTACCAGAAAACAGCTTACTTCCGCATTGAAAAATAAGGTGGATAGACCTAGTTGTTTTATTAAACTGGGACAGAAAAATGTATTCTAAAGAATGCACTTTAGCTTAAATGTATTTCATTGGTACTGCCTTTTGTCTTTAGGCAGTTTGCGTCCACATTTGTGGTCAGTACATTTTTGCAGGTAGGGAAGGAGTAACTCATTCTGTATGATTTAGAAGCATGTTTCCCCATGGGGACCTTAATTTAGATCCCCACGTTGACACGAGTCCCCATGAGTCTGTGTGTATTCAGGTTTAGGTCCCCACCAGGATATTAAAACAAGACTGTAACAGTTGTGTGTAGAAGGAGGCGCTCGAAGACGAAATGCAATGACAAATCTTTTAATAATATCCACAATAGGCAAATCCACACATGGAGGGCTGGAACACACACGCACCCTTGTGATCGGACAACAAACACTGAACGGAGACCAACTAATAAAGGAATGCTAATGATACAAGGACAGGTGTGGGTGATTAACTAATAAGGACTTAACAAGGACAGGAACAGGAAAACCATATATGGGCACAGAAGGGAGAAACCATCACAAACAGTCTAATGAGGGTGTGACATTACTCCCCTCTCCCGGAAAGAACGACCTCGCACCATAGAAGGAAAAAAAAAAAAGAAAAAAAAAGGAGTGGACATGGGATGGCAAGTGTAGGACAGGGGTGCCCAACCCCGAGAGATCCACCCACCTGCACACCCCAGCTCCAGCCCTGCTCCAACACAGCTGTCTGTAATCATCAAGTGCTACCTAAAAGATTAATTAGCTTGGTTCAGGGGTGTTTGATCAGGGCTGGAGCAAAACCCTGCAGGACGGTAGAACCCCAGGAACAGAGCTGAGCACCCCTGATGTAGGAGGAGGCTCTGTCGGAGGACGGACTCCTGGGAGGAGGACAACAAACAAAGTCCAAGGTGGTGACGACTGTTACGACCTCAGCCACCCCTCTTTCTAACCTCGTCAAAAGAAAAGAAAAGAAAATACAGAGATTATCTTACCTAACTAACTATTACTTTAAACAAAGACAAAGAAAATAAACAAAATAAATGGCATCGGAACCCTACAAATCCAACAAAGCAGTAATTACAAGAGTTTACAAATTATGAACAGAATACAACGAAAATACAATCCCAAAACAAAATCAAAATAAACAAAACGAAAAACAAAAACAAAAGGGCAACTAAGCCCAACGTCTAAGAGTGAGCGTTCAAAGAAGCTCTCAAAGAAGATGAATGGAAGATTTTTAAACACTCGTCATGTTGTCAGCACCAATAGGAGGCAGCCTTCAATAATGACAACAGCCAATTACAGAACAGCCATATCTGCAACACAAAACAAACAAAAGAGCAAAACAAAAAAGGTTGTAAAAACAACGGGGAGAGGAGAGCAAGGAGGAGACAGAAGGGACGAGGGAGCCCCGTGCAACTGGTGGGCCGACGGGCGACGGTGGAGACCAGGGAGCTGGGAGCCGGTGTGGAACCGCTGGGTCGGAGGGCCGAGGTGGAGTCCAGGACTCGGAGACTGGAGGTAGAAACGAGCGATCCTCCAGCCATGACGCTGATGGAGACTGGCAGACCTGTGGAAAGCCCACTGCACAGATGGTGGGCTGAGGGTGAGCAGAGGGGCTGCCAGGAGACAGCGGTGGCGGGACTGAGGCAGCAGGGAGAATAGATGGAGATAACAGAGGGAGGGAGGGAGGGTGGGTGGGAAATCCAGGCAGGCAGATAGTTCAGAGGATGGTGGAAGAAGAGGGGGCATGTCTTCATATATATCTCCATAGAAATCAATCAAGTCTTGTTCCAAATATAATAGTCCCAGATCCAGATTCAGCTTACGCTCAGCGGCGGTGCAGTAGGTGGTGCTTTCCTCAGCACCCTCATGCTCCACTGAAACATCCACCGCCACGTTCAACGTGGCCGGCTCTTGCACCTGGTCGAACGGGATTGGGTTAGGCTCTGTGACGATCCTCCATGCTGTCACTCCTTTAGGCGATGGCTCATGCTCCGCGAGTCGGGGTGGTGGTGTCATTGTCCATGATATCCACAGTCCCTGAAGAATTGCAGGACACCGCACCCACTCGATATATGCAGTGAGGCTCTCCTGGGGACCTTCCCTGGACAGCTGTGCTCGTGTGGCAGTGTTCAGGCCAGTCCAGTAGAACAAGTATAGGCAGCTGTCCGGGTAGCGTGTTTGGTGTGGTTCTGTAGAGAGTGGTCCCCCTGCTCCAACAGGAGGACAAGAACGGCAGGATGATTCATAACAAAGGAAAATAAAAACTGACAGAAACTGAAAACAACGGGGGGAAGTACGCCGCTGAACTTTGTATGGTCCGATCATCTGTAACAATAGTGTGTAGAAGGAGGCGCTCGAAGATGAAATGCAATGACAAATCTTTTAATAATAATAATATCCACAATAGGCAATCCACATGGAGGGCTGGAAGACACACATGAATATAACCTTGTGATCGGACAACGAACACTGAACTGAAACCAACTAATAAAGGAATGCTAATGCTACAAGGACAGGTGTGGGTGATTAACTAATAAGGACTTAACGAGGACAGGAACAGAAAAAACATATATGGGCACAGAATGGTGAAACCAACACAAACAGTCCAATGGAGGTGTGACAAAGACCACACATATAATAAAATATAATATTGTGCAGAAGTCAGGCAGAACAGACATATGAGAGCAACATGTTGACCTCATTAACAATAATAACAGGTTCTGGGTGAAGATTTTCAGTTATATAGTGACAGGAAGTCATCTGCCATACATCAAAGTAGATTACTCCATCAATATCTCTGAACATCTCCCACATCACTGTGTTCAGCTGCAATGTATACCAGTCACTTTGAAAAATGTCCTGCAACAACACAGATATGTAACAGAAATTACTATATGCATTAACAAATATGTGGTTTTGACAAACTGCATTTAGTTTGTATTGTCCACCTAGTCTTGTGTAGCCAGACCAAGTGACCAAGTGTACCTTTCGTCCTGCAGTGTTTCCAGATTTGATGATGATGGTGGTCTCTGGTGCACGCCTCAGCAGCGCAACAACAGACTGACGGATTTTGGCCACTTCATGAACATAAAATGTTATTGGGTGAAAAACTAGATGGGCAGCAATTGTGAAGATAACAACTGCATGAGGACCACCAGCTATTTCATCAATATCATTGCCAATATAATGCAGGTCGGTAATGAGCATTTTAGTAAATCGCAAAGGAACACCATGTGGACACCAGTGAATAATAATATTATTTTTCAACTCCACAGCCATCAGGGGTCCACCTGTACTAGGAGTGTGGAGGTCCATTCTTTTTATGCCTAACAAAGATAAGTAAAACTTGCATTAGACTTGTTGTCCATTTGTGTTCATTTGTGGACATTTGTGTTTCACAAAAGAAATCAAGTTAGACATTGGAACAACATGAAGGTGAGTAAATGATGATAGAATTTACTTCTGTATGTTACTGTATGTTACTTACTGTATGTTCATTCATTATTTCATATAGTGTAATTTAAATTTCATTTATATTACAATTTATGGTATCAAATCTTAAATAACATGACTTTTTCCTTTTCTTCTTCTTCTTCTTTTTTAAAAAAACATCATTAAAGTTATTTAGACCACTGAATAACTTGCCTGGCACATTTTTTTCTAAATACTCAAACCACTGCCTTGTGGTGGAGTCTCCCAACATGTAGATGATCTTGTTTTCAAGACATTTTCCCATTTGTGTAGAATTGAACTTTTGAGTGTTGCATACAAAAGACTTCCAAACATCGTTGAAATAGAACCCAGCAGGTACTGGTGTTGTCAAGCCAGATCTGCATCTCTCCATTGTGCCTAAAGCAAAGAAACATTTACCTGAAAAGACTGTCATAATTATACTAATTCTTTCTTATAACTACATTTGATTTTAGATGATATCTGTCCTGAACACACCAATGCCTGCAGTGTTGGGAAGGACAGTTATGACTTGTGTGTCACCAGTAATAGCAACATTTGTTAATTTCCTGTGGAGAAACAACAACAACAACAACAATAATAATAATAATAATAATAATAATAATAATATCTACAGTTTTACAGTTCTTCTGGAATTAGTTTTGAATAACTTCCCACTTACATTGTGAAAATTTGCTTTTCAGCAGAATTTAATGGGTCTTCCAAACGTCCCATTGAGTGATGAACCAGATTGTCACAGGAAAGTTTCTTCGGTCTCTCACACTGCCACACCGTCCCTGTTTTTATATCCTTATACTCACAGCAGCAGTCACCTTTCCTCCAACTTCCTTCCGCACCCCACTTAAGATTACATTGTACTATTTCACTGATCTTGGTGTTATTGATTCCTGGCCCTTTAAAGTGGCCATTATAGTGGCTACGTGGGAATGAAGACTCTCTGTATTTTTTAAGAATCTGCACAACCTCACTGGAGTGCTCAAGACGTACAAAAACTTGTGCCTGACCTTCCCAGGGCAGAAGAAGAGTAACTGAGTAAGTCCCATTGCGATGATCCACAACCTCCCCATATACACTTGCCTTCAAAAAGAATGGAAAAGGTTAAATGTAATGCCATTTATCAAACTGAATAACCACAGTCTTTTTATAAAGTCTTTTCTCCTGCTTGCTCACTCTTTCTTCTTCCCTTTATTGTAAATGTTCCCTATTACTGATTGACTACACAGCTACAACTACAACAATACAAACTCAATACTTTTGAGCACATACACAGAACAGACAGATAGCAGGTATTTACAGAATGGTTTGTTTGGGTATTGCTTTACATTTTTAACTGTGTTTCTCATAAATCACCTCCACAACTTTAATTAGCAAATTAAACTCAATATGACAAATGTCTAAATATTGATTTAAAAAATAATAATAATCATAAATAATATAGTATAAAATAAACACACCTTTAGCTTTAAATTGAAAAGCTTTGCTTTGAAAAAATCTCCTCCATATGTTTTCAGGTTCTTATTGTGGTCTCTGGCTGTGATAATAACGGAGATGTTTTCTCCTACTTTGTAAGTCTTTTTGAGTCCCACAATGGAGAATGTTGAGTGGACTGGACTTGTGCTCGTGCTCAGATTCAGCTGAGTGATTTCTTGATCTGGACCAGGCCAGTCCAGAGCCTTCTGTAGTCTTTTCCACTCCTCATCGCTGATTCCCATGTCAAGTGCGGAAATTACAGAAGAGGAATTTGTTTGTGTCTGTTTAGCACGTCTAGGAATTGGGGCCTGGAATTGCTGTCCATATTCCAGGAATCTCCATGAAGTCTAAAAGATGAGCAAGAAATCTACTTGAATATATATATATATATATATATATATATATATATATATATTTAGATTTTTTTTTCTTTAAGCTCACAAACTTAATTTTATTTCCTCCACATAATAAAAAATGATAAACACATGAATATTGGTTAATAAAAATTTAAAATGAACAGTATTTTTTCAAAATAGGTATCTTTTGTAACAATATGTGACTGTTCAAAAGATTTTCCGAAAGACTTGTTTTAATCAATCAAAGAATCTTGGGGGAAAAAGTGAATAAATAAATAAAAGTATTTTGTTTTTTTGTAATAAAATGATCAACTCTTTCCAACACTGATAATAAATCAGCATATTTAAACAATTTCATGATTTCTGAAGCATCATGTGACACTGAAGACTGGAGTAATGGCTAATGAATTTAATATTCAGGAACAAATTACATTTCAAAGATTTATTAAAAGAGAAAACTGGTATTTTAAATTGCAATAATATATCACAATATTGCTGTTTTGCTATAGTTCTGATAAAAATAAATTCAGCCTTGATACAGTATATATACTACATGAACTTACCAAACAGGTGACTGCAAAATACAGCAGCAAACAGCAAATGCAACAGTGTTTTATCCTGTAAACTAAAAAGACACCGTCATGAGTGAAAATTTGCAGAGTTAATTGGTTTGGCAATTTTTAATACTTTTGTTAGTGTTGGTTTGTAGATTTGACTTATCTTATTAAAGTCTTATTAAAAACACACACATTGAATTTCATTAAAATAATACCAATAACAATAATAACAATAAATAAATACATAAATAAAAAAATCGAACCTAGCTGTCTTTTTCGATTTATGTTTTAAATATATCCATAATGAGCTCCCCATAAACTACTACTTACCTAAATAATCAGCTGTGGGTAAAATGAGCATAGTCATATCTGATGCTTTCCTGCATTTTAAGATACATTACCAAGAAATGGTACAACTTGCTGCACTGTTATGAAGTTCAGTAGTAGAAGTGTTTCCAGAATGAATAGGTGTGCCCTCATACTGTTCATGTCGTATGTAACCTGTTGGAAATATGTAAATAAAGAGATTCTGGTTCAACAGAATACTGAATTATTAGAATGTCTTTGACTCTGTTTTGTATTATGTAAAAAGTATCATAATGATGTATGTATAATAATTTACGAATTAAAAAAACTAAAATAAGCATGGTTTTGTCTTTTTTCCACACAGAATGTTGTAAACGCAACTTTTGACGTATATTTGAAATTTCCGGGGAGGTGTGCTGAGGCAAGTTGGAGCTAAACTCTGCAGGACACAGGACAAAGTACTAAAGAGCATGAAAAAGATACTGATGACATGATTCAGAATGAAAGGTCTGGGCAAACCCAAATATTTCCCAGCAATTGATTTCCATCAAAGTGAAGGATTTGTAAAATTGAACCAGAAAAGGTACATTTTAAAGGTACTAGAAAGAGTTTCAGTATGTCATACTATAAACCCATGTCAACAGCACGTGAGCAAAAGTTACATTACAACAGTCATAGTGATCCTGTTGATCCTAAAAGGTACTGTAGTAGGTAGTTTGATCTATCTGATGACATGTACTTGACTTGATTTAAGTAGGATTGTCAGTACACTGTCTCAGTATTTGTTTGAACAAATGAACAACACTAGTCTACATCATGTGATGAGATACTTAAAATATACAACTGATCATGATCTACAGTATGTTACAAGAAAAGTGATGGAAGACCTAAATTTGTGGCAGATTGGGCGTCAGATCTACATGACAGGGGGAGTATAACACAGTACTGGTTTAGTCTTACTCAGAATGGTCCTCAGATTTCCTGGAAGTCTAAGAAACTTCTTTGTACGTCGCTAACTCAGTTAGCTGGATTTGACTGTTGCATCATTTAAGCATAATTTATACTTAAAATCTGTCCCAACCACTACTACTTTACTACAATCAACTATTGATCCAGGGACAATAATTTCAAATAATAATAATTTTAAAATTATTTTGAAATTAATATAATAATGTTGTGTAGTCTATAATACACACAGCCAGGTTTACTCATTAAAATATTTATTCGTTATAAAGTTATTACTTTATAAATGCATTAGAATCTTACACACATGCTATACATATGCATTCATTTGAGTGATGGCAGCTGTTATGCAGATAACGTGAGATCTTGACCCTCAAGAAACTTTAATTAATACTGTCACATAACAAGTTTGTTTCAAAGATAAAATTAAATGAATTGCTAATTATTACATTGAAATAAAAATGTAAAACCTGTATAAATATTAGAAATCGTGAATATAAATAATTGGGAATCATGTAAAAAAAAAAATAAACAAAATAAAAACAGTGCACATTTCATTGATCTATTATAACAGTAATGTAGTTTTGTTCGCTTGGCTGTTTCCTGTTTCCACAGAAGCCCTCCTTGGGCTGCAAGTCTGCTCAAGTCCGCTGGCCGCCTCATTCTAAAGCCTGCCAACCGTGTCACTCTCAAGCCCAGAGAGGGCTGCTGTTCCCCTCTGGGCTAGATTCGGGATCTGAGACCCTCCCTGGGCCAGACGTGGGAACAGTAACTCTCTCTGGGCTTGCCATGGGAACAGGAGCCCTCCCTGGGCCAGGCATAGGAACAGCAGCCCATTCTGGGCTAGACGTGGGACCAGAAGCTATCATAGAGCTTGAGAGTTCACTGCCGGCAGGCTTGAGAATGAGGTGGCCAGCGGACTGGAGCATGAAACGGCCGGTCCGTTTGAGTGCGAAGCGGCTGGCGAACTTGAGAGTAAAGCGGTTGGCGGGCTTAAGAGTAGAGCGCCTGCTGTTTCTTGGCTGAGGACTGGGAAGGAACTTGGGACTGGAAACAAAGGAAGGGATATGGATTTCAGCGCTGACCTGACAGACTGGAATGCGGGGTCAGCAACTTTGGGCCCTAGGTCAGCACTGTTAGAAGTCCATTTTCGAGCTTGGGGTGACGCTGGAGAAAATGGGTAGTCGGGACCATTGGTTAGGCATGTGGAGGGTCCCAGCATGGGGTGAGCTGGAGAAATGTTGACTGATGTCATGACTAAACCAGTGACAAAGTTTAAACTAGAAAAATTCAAGCATTTCATGTTTGGTATGCAAATCTAATACTAGAGAGATGCAAGACTGTATTCATGTGTTATGTTGTTATATTAATATACAGCACTGTACAGTATGAGAGCAAATGGGGGTCAAGCCACTATTCTATACAGTACGCACTATTCCTACACCAGACGACTGACTACATAGTGCACAGTATAAGCGCATAGCTTATGATGTCATAATGTATGTGGGACTGCTTTTGACTGAAAAACCAGGTAAGAATGTTGTACATTAAGAATAATGTTTTACTTTGGCTATGTTAACTAAGAAACATATTAGTTAAGTTAATATTCTATTCCAGTTGTAACCGCAGATTTTGTTAACCCGTTTGATTGCTTCATTAAGAGAAAAAAAAAGGGAACCATTTAAAAATTGCACATCTCTAGTTCTGATCCTGAATTGCTTATTGACTTTAAATAAAAATCTTAAAAATAAAAATTGCTAGGCAATACAGCTTAAGTATATTCTTGAAGCTGAATTGAATTAATATTAATGATATTAGAAAAGAAAAGTATATTTTCATTTACAAGTAACTTGGTGGTCATTAAACTTGATAAAGAATTATTAAATGGCCACATAAATTCGGCTTGGTTTAAGTACTTTCTTATATTGTTGTGTTTATACCTCTGCAGCTGGCTGACAATTGTTGTGGCATTTTGCAATTTAATTAGCTATTATGGAAGACTAGTAAAAAAATCTTAATTAAATTTTAGTTTAGAATCAGTTCCCTATACAGGGGTTGGGCTACTATTGTAAAACATGACAAAGGAGTTTCACAGTCAGTAAGGAAGATATATTTTTGCCCAATACAACAAGATAATTTTGCAATCTCCAATAGCATAAGACTCTAAGAAATCATAAAAAACAAACAAACAAACAAAAAACACTTATTTAATTTTTAGACAAATGTAATTATTTTCTTAAGTTTCAAAACTGTGACAAGTTCCAGTAGGAACCTGTTAAAATTCCTTTAGTGTGACTAGGGAAAAAGGGATATGGAAATAAATGCCTATTTTCTCTGTTGTAGCCTAACTAACAATAATGTATTATTCCCATGCAATTAAGTAAGACTATCTTATAGTTTTCACGTCCACAGCCTCACTTGCTGTGTTTAGTCGTCTCCACTGTTTTTTTGTGCAGTGATGTGACATAATGTGGTGGGGGGAGTTTGAAGTGGCGAAAGCGCCGGTGCATTTCCACTGGCTGTGGAGAAGGGGAGGGTCTTTATTACCCCCAGACCGAGACTGAATCAGTTCAGTACAGTGGGAGCCGGAGACAGACGCCACATCGGCAAAAAACAGACGCGCATCACGACACGCGACTGGAAAACAAGACGCCGGCGGATGTTTGCAGAGTGATAAAGGCATCCTGGCCTCATTCACAACGCTGACGCGGTTCTAATGCATTAATGATGTCTGTTCCGCTAGTGTAGCGGTTCTCCATCTTCGCAGGAGCCACATTATAGGCATCCGCTGCTAAAAGGATTTCTCTAACGGTCGCTATTGATGGACGTACAAACAGATATGATATTGTGAACGTTCGCGATATTTTTTTCTGAGGACTGAGGGGAGACTCTGCGCACTGCAGTAAGACTACATTCAGCAATGCACGCGATTGGTCTGTGGATGTGATGGATATTGAATGTTTGTCGGGAAACGAGATCGCATTTGGGCTTTCATTAAGACCAAAGTTTGGTTGCATGAAAACATCGGTTGAATTGATAACGTGTGTGCAGTTGCTCATCCAGTGTGACTGAGTGGTTCAAAGCCACTCTATCCTTCAACAGATGAGAAGCAACCAGTTCCTACAACTTCATTTGCCTGCACTAGGGGAAAAGAATGGTGTTTATGGCAGAAATCTCAAAACATATCGGAATCATCCCACAAAAATAATCACCCAGCCTGGAATCGTAATGAAAGTGTTGAGGAGAAAAAGAATTGTACTGTTTATAGCGTATTTTTTGCTGTTAGTTCTCACCATGCTGAACTTGGCTAACTACAGGTGGACTAAAGAACCTCAACAGTGCAATATCCAGATGAGAAGCACACCATATCAGGGCAGGTCAGACATTCGATTTCTTTACAGACCATCTCTTGCGAAGAAGAGACAGCTTGTCTATGTTTTGACCACTTGGAGGTCTGGCTCATCCTTTTTCGGAGAGCTGTTTAATCAACACCCAGAGGTTTTCTTTCTGTATGAACCGATGTGGCACATCTGGCAAAAGCTGTACCCGGGTGATGCTGTGTCCTTACAGGGAGCAGCAAGGGACATGCTAAGCTCGCTGTACCGCTGTGATCTTTCAGTTTTTCAGCTGTACAACAGCCCTGGGGGCAAAAACTTCACCTCCCTTGGACTTTTTGGAGCCACACTTAATAAAGTCATCTGCTCATATCCTCTTTGCTCCGCTTATAGGAAAGAAGTGGTTGGGATGGTGGATGACAAAGTGTGCAAAAAATGTCCTCCACAAAGCCTCAGGCTTTTAGAGGAAGAATGCCTTAAGTACAACACTATAGTCATAAAAGGGGTCCGGGTTCTGGACGTCAATGTTTTGGCGCCCCTTATGGAGGATCCGTCTCTGGATCTCAAGGTGATTCACCTGGTGCGAGATCCCAGAGCCGTGGCCAACTCCAGGATCAAATCGAGGCACGGGTTGATTCGTGAGAACTTGCAGGTGGTCCGAAGCAGGGATCCCAAACTGCGTCGGATACCCTTTGTGGATCCCGGCCACAAAATTAGCAAAAAGGACGGCGCAGATTACCATTCGGTTGGGGCTATGGAGGTGATATGTGATCGGACGTACAGGAGCCTGAGGACTGCCTTAAATCCTCCCGACTGGCTGAAAGGGAAATACATGGCGGTGCGCTATGAGGATCTGGTGGAAAAGCCTGTCAAAACACTCCGGAATGTTTATCAATTTGCTAATCTCAGTGCCAACGTTGACATCGAGTCTTTTGCTCTTAACATGACGAATGGCACAAGCTCTTCCTCAAAGCCATTTATTGTGTCTGCCAGGAACGCGACACAGGCGGCCAGTGCGTGGAGAACAGTGTTGAGTATTCAACAGATAAAACAAGTAGAGGAGTACTGCCATCATGCAATGGCTATCTTGGGTTATGAACGTGTGAGAACAGCTGGAGAAGCAAAAGACTTAAGTAAATCTTTATTGACTGCTTCCAAACTGTGACAGAGATAGCATTCTGAAACGGAGCACCAGCTCAGCAACTGTGGATTTGTTTGTTTAAATCAAAGTGCTTTGAAGGATTTCACAATCGCTTTATGGAAAGTCATAGCTCAATGTGGTCATTCAATGGCACCGTTACTTTTCTAAATGGAAATAGATGTTTGATACAGCAGAATCTGTGAACCACTGGAAAATGGAAAATTAATATGGTACAAACCAAATGTTGCATTGCCCTTTTTTCCCCCAAAATGGATGCTTAAGGTTGTTTGGAATGTTCTAGGTTTGTTTTTAAGTTTCAATTAATTAGCTGTATGTAAAATTGAGAAATGAAAACGGAAAATGAGCAACAAAAATACTGATCAAAACTTATGCAGAGTGCAGGAAATGCTGTTTCTTTAGAATCAATTCAAAGACAATCATTAAAGTTCACAATCTCCACACACTTTATGAATGCCAGTGTTATGTGTTATGTAAGGCATATTTCTAATTTTATCAAATAAAAACTTAAAGCAATTCATTGCAAAAATCATAAACTGCTTAGTTGCTTCTGAATTTTTCAAGAAAGCATTTGAATCTAGACTGGTTTCATATAAATATAGGGACATTATAGCTTCAATTTTAATATTTTGAAGAAAAATTAATCACTACATAATAGTTAAGAATAGTTAGGGTAGTTCTGAGAAAAGATCCAGCTGCATTTGTTGGCTGATTTGTTGTTACTTTGTTTTGGTATTTTATATGTAGAGTACAGCAATGACATTCAGAAAATTTGTCGAGTATGGTCCACGTGTTTCAGCATAGCTAAGAAGTTGGTTCGCTTTGCTCAAGTGCATTCCATGGGACCTCTGCTTACAACCTCTGTCTTATATTGGTCAAACATATAATATTGATCTGCTTTTGCGATTCAGAAATGTGAATGGGAGTGTGAAAACACCAAGAAAACAGGGTTTCACTGGTTTACCATTGACTGGTAAATTGGTAAACCAGGACAGTAGTTTACTATTGAGTAATTTGGCTGATAATATAACTATTGTACAACGGGTTGATTTAGGAATTGTAGTTACTGAAAGAACATCAACCCTAATTGTCTGATAGCAAGGGTCTCAATCTGCTAAGTGACTTTCAATGGTAAAAATCCAAAGCAACGAGTAAACAATTAACAACGAGACAATTCTCTTTCCTCTTTGACTGTGGAATTCTGTGAAGTGTCAGATTTTTATACAGATTTTTATACAGATTTTCATTTATGGAAATTGTTCCTTTGCCTAAAAGGAGCAACTAAGGCAAACCACCAATTGTTCAACCTATTGTAAGTTAAAAAAAATAATAATAATCCAGATCAACTGCTACAATGTTTTTAATAGCAAAAGCTATAACAATAACTAAAGATATAGTTTTAAAAATCCCTATAAATGTAAAAGAATCACATCTATAATGGCACAGAGGTACAATGCTGTTGAAATTACTTTTGCAACATTTTTTTTTCAGCTGATGAATGATAAAAAACATTGACAGCCAATCAGAATCCTTCCTGCTTCAGAATGTAAAGCAGCAGATGACATGACTGCTCCATGTGCTTAACATAAGCAGAAAGCTATTGTGCTATATGTATCTTTACAGTTATTGTTCTTGGTGTGAACAGGCCTATATCTCTGGACAGCGCACATGTAAGTGGTTATGATAGCTCTCTGGATACTAAGCAAAAACACAGCTATTGTTTTTCTGTTACCGTACGCAGTATTTTCCAGAGGCATTTGGGACTTTCTTACAGCTTTCATATTTTTTGCAGAATGAATGGGTGTTGTTTAGAGCCCTGTGTAATTGGCCTATGGGGTTCTGTTAGAAACCAACATGAACTAAACTTGGTTGTGGTGGCTACAAACACATACTGCATTATATTAAGATGTGTTGTACTCAGAAACACGCTTGCGCACAGTTCATTCCCCATGTACATCATAATGACCGGGTACCATAGCATCTCTCTGCTTGCCTCTGACGATGTCTTGTGCAGTTGCCATGACAACAGCTCAAGGAGGTGCAGCTATTATTTGTGTATGAACTGAAGCTATGGGAGCAGGTGGTGAAGACTCAACCTTATGAGAAAGAGACAAAGAAAGATGCTGTATACACATACTTTTGTTTAATTAGCAGGTATATGACCTAGCTACACTTTTGATGACATCATCATGTGGAGGAATTGACTATGTGTAGAAGGACAGAAAGAGAATGTATTCAATTGTGTCAAATGTCAAATATACTTTTTTTTTGTTTCATATTTCTCTAATCAAAGTCACAGTCAAATCAATTGCCATTCTGCCAGGCAAACATATTGTTTTAAAAAAAAGTTGTATAACATCATACAGAAACATTATGATTTGGAGTACTTTAGAGTAATCTTGGAAATTAAGTGTTGGAAGTGTCATGGAAGAACTCTAGTTTCTTTTATAAATATGCATTTAAATTAAATATAGTTTTGATGGCATTTCAGTTATTAATAGAACCACTTCAGTTCTACTTTCTTATAATCAAGTTCACTTTGTAATTCTGTTTTCCATCCCAAATTCAATTTAAAATTTAAGACTGTAGAAATCTTACATAGTATTTGCATTTTGAAGACAGTTATACGATGGTGAATGTCAAGAAAATTAATTTCAAGACCAAGTAATTACTGCCTGTTGCCTTAGGTGCGGTACTTAGGAGATGGTTAGAATCCAAATGCAGGAATTTTATTGACAATAACAGTCAAAAAATTACAGAAAGCAAAACGGGCAAGATGAGTATCCACAGTCTACAGCCAGTGCTGGGTAGAATACTGGACTACAATTACACAGATTATTTATTTTGTTGTTTTAAAGGGGAAATTTTTGGAGTATACAAACACAACGATCTTCTGCATCCACAGTGTAACCCCTCCAAATGTAAATGAGCTTTAGAGGTCAAATGGACCATATCCAATGACCCATGGACTCAAAGGAAGCCCTTTCCGTCAATGGAAATAACCCAGTGTTGTAAATGAGACAGAATCTGCGGGAGGGGTTTCCCTTAAAAAGAGCCTCATGTAAAGGTTGATTATTCTCCCAGGTGAGATGAAGGTAAGGTTGTTAGTTACACTATTTACATTAGAATAATGCTCAGAGTGCTTTTAAAACCTCTAGCCTTGCTGCTCAGTTTGTATGCTACCTGCACAACAGTTTCCACTTAGACAAGGGCAAACAATGTCTGCAAAATAGAAGAATGGACACTGAACATCCAAAAAACAATACTGGAATGACAGGAAGATGTGTATGACGAGGATGAGTTATCACCAATGAAGCACCAATGAAAGCACTTATATGCAATATTGTAAGAAATATGGACAAATCAGCTCATTTAATAACAATAATAATAATAACTTATTATTATATATTATATATTTCCACATTTTGGAATAATAGTAAAGACATCAAAACAACAAAAACAACACAAATAAATGTATAGAAATTAGTGAACAAAAGAAGTTAAACAGCCTTGAAGCAAATGAAAAAGAAAACCAGAACCTCCACAAATTCAAAGATAGAAATTATGGAACATCATGGAAAAAGGAACATAGTAACAAATTAAAAACAAACAAACAAACAAAAAGTTTAACATTTGAATTTGAAGATTGATACGAACTGCTTAAAAAAAGTTATACTTTTTTTTTTTTTAACTTTAATTATCTATTATTTAGTGTAAATATTTAGTAATAAAAATATTAATGCAAATCATATGTAGGAATAGTTAGGGTATACAGTATAAAGCCCATATGCAAAGTAGACAATTATTTTTATTTAAAGAAACAGTTGACACTAAAATGCATTTTTGCTGAAAATGTACTCACCCTCAGACTATCCAAGCTGTACTTTGTTTTAGAGAACAGATTTATAGAAATTTTAATTAATTAATCTTAGAAGCACTTGTCCTTCAATGTGCCACAGTTCTCAGTCTACCTCACCAAAGAAATCATGATCGAGCACAGACACGCAGTGCACTATGATCAACTTTTTTTGCGTTGTTGCTTTAAGCATCAGTGCATGTACCTTCCATGAACAAACAGAGGAGTTTGTTTAACTCCCCCCTCCCCTGTACCATTCTCGTCTAATGTAATTAATTTAAACAGTGTAAAATATTTTAATTGATCTTGGATCAATATAAACCATAGAATTATGCCTATGCATAAGATGATATTATTCTACTATTATCATCTGACTATGTGTTGTAACTCTGTGCAGTGAGCTTAGAACAGAGAGAACTATTTAAAGCTTGAAAAACACTCTTGTATGGAAAGTACCTGTTCAGGAGGTAGAAATACATGACAGCTATTGATCAACCTTCAGGAACTCAAGGTAAAAAAAAATACTTTGTCCAAAAATACAACAGTGCATATATGGAATGCTTCAGGATGTATATATGTGTGTTTGAGACGAGACTCTGGAGTGGCGTTTGAACATTACTCAGCCTTTTGTTAACTTGTTAATAAAGGTCTATCTGGCTTCAAAACCTCTTCAGAGCAATTTATTTTGAACAAGGAAAATTCTACAACAACAGTCCAAAGGTATATGCTGCTAGCACAAATATTTGCATAGAGGGACAAAGTTACAAAGTACTGAAATCAAGCTTCTTCTTTTCCTTCTTTCTAAAGCTAAAGTTTTTATAATATCTGTTTTATGGTTTTCTCAATTAACACAATAATGCCTTTATCTTTTGATGTATGGTTACATTTTGATTAATGAGATTAATTAAATCACAGCATCATGTAATTAATTAGATTAACATTTTTAATCGATTGACAGCACATTTACATATATACATTTAAATATACATTTTCTGCCCCCATATCCTGAATTTTGGGAAAATGCAATTTATTAGACTGAATCACACAGTGAAAGAATGACTCTAGCTAGTATGTAAGGACTCATACCTCTTCTTATAATCAATGAAGATAAATATATTTTTGAAAGATGTCTAAAAAACACCCCCTCCACCCCTCAAATAAATCCCCTCTCACAAGAGTCATCTAAGAGGGGAATTCATTTTCAAAAATAAAATTTAGGCCAAAAATGTCTAAAAAATCTTGACTCTAGAAATTGTCACTGTAGGCTTTAATAAGATTGTTCAGCAATCGGTGTTCGGCCTCAAACATCCTGAACGAAGCACCCCTAATTTAAAGTGGGTTTTAAGCAAATACATGAATGTTCAAGTGTAGCTTGATGCAAATTGTACCTCTAATTATATTTTAGGATGTATTCTTGTAAGCATTATAGATAGTTTTTGTTTCTGGTGTAACACCAAACTTTATCTTAATTTAATGCTGTATATTGAGCAGCAGATGTTAAATCCATGTATGAGATACATATCTGAGGAAAAATGCATTGTTGGTCGGCGCAAATTAGTGTGTAGGTGTGAATTAGCAGAATACAGTCATTTTTTTTCGCATCGTGCCCAGTGTGAAACGCCCTTAAAACTGTAGATATATTGTAGTAGTGTTCATATCTTGCTCAAGCTTGTAATGTTAGTGAGACATAAAGCATCAGTTTGTTAATATTTGGCTTGTTATTCTCTTTTGTACAGCAGTAAATATTAACAAATATGGGTAGCACTCTATTTTACAGTGTTCATGTTACATTTTACATGTACTTATTATAGAAATACATTGTGCATTAATTTATGCAACTAATCTAAACTAGTCTCTAATCCAGACCCTAAAGGTATAGTTCACCCCATGAAAACGGTCATCATATGAAGGGCAAGTTGTAACATGACCATATAACAGCTTAAAATGTTATTTGATCGAATGAAAAAATATACACAACAAAACATACAGACATTCAAAAAACACCCCCTCCCTCCAAACACAGCTCTCATAGAACACTGTTGCCAGTAAGTTACTGTAATTAGAATTTACAGTAGCAAACTGTATTTAATTTACAGTTGCAAACTGTAGCTGTTTTACAGCCAAATACTATTAAAAAAAGTCAGTATACTACTTTAATTCATTCATTTCAGTATAGATTTCAGTACATTTTATCATTTTTATATTGAATTTGTTTAAATTTATTTTATTTTTACTCCACATAGGTACTACTGGCATTCAGTTAAAACCGACACAGTAATTACAAAATATCAAATACTTTATTTAAAACAATGCATGTATAACACTTAAAAAGTCTTCCACTGCTGGAACAGTGCATCTTCACCATTTCTCCTGTCTTGCAGTGATGTTTTGCAGTGCATTATGTTGTATTCTCTGGATTTATCCTCACAAAGAATCTATAGGCAACAGAAACATAATGGAAAAAAAGACATGCAGCCAAAGAATACACAGCCATCTGCAAAACCCAAGTGCTGCTCCAAAACTTGGCCACCACCTTTGCTCACCATCCACTTTGTTAATGACAGAAATGTCTTCTCTGAAAAACAAGACGTAGAAATGGCACACTTTTAAAAGGAAAACCCCACATAGAATACACAAACATCTCAAAACCATAGTTGTTCTCTTACCATGAACTATCATTCCCTCTCTGTCGGTCACTGCGAGTTATGTCGTGACGACATTAGGGGGATTTACCTGGGAGCCCCAATCATCTCTGATTAAGAAAACGCCAATGAAATTTGGCTAGTGGATTTGCATAATGCACCACTCCCCTTGCACAAGGGTATAAAGAGGTGCAGGTGCATCTACTCATTAGACTTTTGCTTCAGAGCTGAGTGGACGAACATGCTTGATCTCCACAAAGCCTTTGCATCTCTGGAACTGTTCTGGTTGGCGTTACAGTGCAAACAGCGGTCTCCTTGTCTGCAGCGATTCCCCTGGGCACTTCAACTAGAAGAGCAATTTCCTAAAAGAGCAAATCATGGACGGCTCGAGTCTTTTTAAAGATGCTGTACCGTCCGTGTCCTCTTGGTTGTGGTCATTTCCTGTCTTCCGAGGACAGACATATTTGTTGTCTTCAGTGTCTGCTAGTGGCCAGCCGTACCCACATTGTCAAAGAAAGAGCAGTTCCCCTTCTCCCTGTGTCGTCAGGCTTGCGGGCTGACAGTGAGTGATGCGCTGCCTCCTCACTCTCACCCACAATGCCCCCCTTTTGCCAGTAGTCAAGAGACTGCGGTTCGGGGACGCAATGCCTTCCCACGCATCTCTGGCCAGTCCCTTCGGGGACCCGGGCAGTCCTGCTGTGATGGGTCAGAAGGCAGCGCCTTCTGCACAGCCCCGCACGACTTCCCTCCGCTGCATGTCGGCCGTTCCTTTGCTGCCACTCGCACGGAGCTTGGGGGCGTGGCTCACGCTCCCCAACCCGTCCCGTTGGCTCATTCGAACAATTCGACTCGGCTATGCGATTCAGTTCGCCCGGCGACCTCACAAGTTCATAGCATTCTCGAGACCTCTGTGGTGGTCTGAGATGCCCCTGTCTTGTGCGAGGACTTGTCCTTCTGGCAAAGGATGCAATCGAACCAGTCCCTCCAGCCGAGATGGAGCAGGGTTTTTACAGCCCCTTCTTCATTGTACCCAAAAACGGCGGTGGCCTACGGCCAATCCTGGATCTGTGAGTCTTGAATCGGGCCCTGCACAAGCTTCCGTTCAAGATGTTGACGCAGAAACGCATCATCAGATGCAGCCGTTGACCTGAAGGACGCTTACTTTCATGTCTCGATTCTATGGTTTGCTATCAAGGGTCGGGCATGGCAGTACAGGGTCCTCCCCTTCGGGCTGTCCCTGTCCCCCTGTGTCTCTACCAAAGTCGCAGAGAGCACCCTTGCCTCGTTACGGGAAGTGGGCATCAGGATCCTCAACTATCTCGACGACTGACCTGGTCACGAGAACAGTTGTGTGATCACAGGGACCTGGTGCTCCAGCACCTCAGCCAGTTGGGACTTCGGGTCAGCTGGGAAAAGAGCAAACTCTCCCCCGTGCAGAGAATCTCTTTCTCGGTATGGAGTTGGACTCGGTGAGTATAATGGGCATGGCGTCACGGTACACGTCGAGTGACCATCACTCCGTTGTGTAGGGTATCAGAGCAAATCAGACAAATGGAAGATTCGATCAGAACATTTGGTTGAAACCAAAGAGCCAAATTCCACAAAGAGGCCCATGACCACGTCATAAATCTGTCCAGGACACCCTGGCGCCAGCCAGCCTGAAGTAAGCCTAACCAATCAACTTTCACAGCTTTGAACAATTTGCAACATTAAAACAAAAGAACACAATTATTGATAATCCCAACTCAGGAAGGAGATTGTCAATATTGGGGCAAGAAACCCAAGATTAGCGGTCAAAGATACAGCACATCAGGACCATCACATGAGGAAACTTTGCTGGGTGGTGCTCCCCCACCCAAGACAAGAACCAGACCGAGTTCCTTCTAAATTCCTTTGTTCCTCG
>JAHKKF010511236.1:0-33079 GCA_019740295.1 Labeo calbasu
TTGGCAATGAATGTTTGTGGCTTACCCTCCATGTGAAGGGTGTCAATGATTGTCTTCTGGACAACTGTCAGATCAGCAGTCTTCCCCATGATTGTGTAAGCTAGTGAACCAACCTGTGAGACCATTTTGAAGGCTCAGGAAACCTTTGCAGGTGTTTTGAGTTGATTAGCTGATTGGCATGTCACCATATTCTAATTTGTTTGAGATAGTGAATTGGTGGGTTTTTGTTAAATGTGAGCCAAAATTATCACAATTATAAGAACCAAAGACTTAAACTACTTCAGTCTGTGTGCATTGAATTTATTTAATACACGAGTTTCACAATTTGAGTTGAATTACTGAAATAAATGAACTTTTCCACAACATTCTAATTTATTGAGATGCACCTGTATATGTAGAATATACAAGATCAACACACTCACCTGACCACAAGTGAAGGCCATCAAAGCCATAAGAATATAGGTCATCACCCACACCGTTGCCACCCCAGCCCTCTCCTCCTCCTGGGTATGGGCTAAAGCCCTCAGTCAGTGCCCAGCCAACACGCAGATGGGTAGCTTGAGCGGACACAAATGATTCCACGTAGTCCACCATCACCTCAAAGTACCACTTCTTATACTGTGTAGAACCTTCACAAGTCCCCAAGAAGATATTGGGCCTCACGCTATAAGGAGTAAGCAACATTTATTTAGTTAAAGGGTTTAAAATCGTTACAATTTCTTTGATTTAGCGCACCTTCAGGAACAAAAGCTGCAATGCAGCATTTTTAATTGGACTAAAACTTTTATATCTCAACAGATATTACCTTGATACATAGTTAACGATGTTAGTCTGCAGTAGGAGGTCACGACCCGGCAGCAGATTTTCTGTGATGAGGTTTTGATTGGACCTCACAGCGACACCGTTACACACACAGAGAGAACGTAATACATCTAAAACCTGTCCAGACAAAGTTAGAGGAGAGTAAGATCTTCTATGTGTATCAAAATGATGAATCAAAATTTTAGTTGACCTAAATCATGTTTGCAGTCAGACCTTATGGTTTCGACCGTGCTTGTCTAAGAGAGAAATGATAGACTTGATGTGATTCTCCTGAATGATGTTCAAGACTTCAGGACTTTCAATCAAAACACAATACAGCACCTCTAGGATGCCTGGAGGCCAATAGATAAGAAAGAAGTATGAGAGCAAGAAGTATGTGGCAAGGTTTAAAGACAGGTTGTTAGTCATTTTGTGGCATTTCTTGACCGTGCGCTGGAGGAAGGGGATATATATACCTGAAGAAGCTTCCAGACGATCCAGTTTACTAACCAGCCAGTCCAGGTTATCGCAAAACAGAGCACAGTTAGAGCGGTTTCCTCTAATCAGCGACGCTGTGAAAACAGAAACACATTCACAAATTGAACCCATCAATATAGTCCAAAAATGTAAACAAACAAACAATAAATAAATAAGAATTGATGACATAGGAAAAAAATATGCAGATTTATTTTTGAATAAATTATGCCTTTTAAATGCTATTCAAAAGATGTTATAAATAAATAGATAAAGAGGAGTGGATGAAACAGGAACAAATATGCACATTTAAATAAATGATGCCTTTTAGAAGCTATTCAATACATTTTACAAACAAACAAACTAATAAACAAATAACTAAATAAATTCAAATTGTTGAATTATGCATTTTACGTGCTATTCAGTAATGCTGTTCTAAATGAATGAATGAATGAATGAAGAAAGGATGAAATAGGAAAAAATATGCATTTTTATTTTTGAATAAATTATGCCTTTTAGACGCTATTCAATAAATAAATAAATAAATAATGGATGAAATAAAATAATAATATGAAATAAATAATAATAAATAAATAATGAGGAGTGGATGAAACAGGAAAAACATGCATATTTATTTTTGAATAAATTATGCCTTTTAGATGCTATTCAATAAATGTTATAAACAAACAAACAAACAAACAAATAAATAAATAAATAAATACAAATAATGAGGAGTGGATGAAACAGGAAAAAACATGCATATTTATTTTTGAATAAATTACGCCTTTTAGATGCTATTTAATAAATGTTATAAACAAACAAACAAATAAATAAGAATTGATGACAATAAATAAAAATAATGAGGAGTGGATGAAACAGGAAAAACATGCATATTTATTTTTGAATAAATTATGCATTTTAGATGCTATTCAATAAATGTCATAAACAAACAAATAAATAAATAAATGATAAAATAGAGAAAAGAAAGAATGAATGAATAAATGAATGAATGAATGAATGAATGAATGAATGAATGAGAATGATGATAAACAAATGTATAAATAAATAATTAAATAAACGAATGAATGAATTAATATATAAACAAATAAATAAATAATAAGTGGATGAAACAGGAAAAAAATATGCATATTTATTTTTTGAATAAATTATGCCTTTTAGATGCTATTCAATAAATGTTATAAACAAACAAATAAATAAATAAATGATAAAATAGAGAAAAGAAAGAAAGAATGAATGAATAAATGAATGAATGAATGAATGAATGAAGAATGATGAAATAGGAAAAAATATCCATTTTTATTTTTGTATAAATTATACCTTTTAGATGCTATTCAATAAATAATGGATGAAATAAAAAAGTATAGTTATTTTGGAATTATGCTTTTAAGATGCTACAAATAAATAAATAAATAAATGGGCATTGATGAAAAAACACATTAAATTTTTTGAATATTTTTTTAATTATGCCTTTTAGATGCTATTCAATAAATGTTATATATTTAATATATAATTTAAACAAATTATTTCTTAATTTTTTTGAATGAATTCCCTTATGGTAATCATGGCTGCAGTTAGTTAATCAAAAATACAGTAAAAACAGTAATATTTTTAAATAAAAGAGTAATTTCTGTTTTTTGATCAATTAAATGCAGCCTTGGTGAGCATAAGAGACTTATTTCTGAAACATAAAAAAAAAAGTCATATTAATTCTAAACCTTTGACTGGTAAGTGTATATTTATATTTATTTATATTCAGTCACCAAGCAGTTCATAGAGCAGGTTGACAATCTCCTTCCAGGATTCAGCAGCTTCCTCTCCAGCGAACTCAGAGAAGTGTGCAGCAGTGTTGTAGACATTCAGGCGGTCGATACACTCCAGCACGATGGTGATCATCCCCTGCAACAGAAAAAAGACAACAATCAAAGGGGATCAGGGCTGATTGTCAGACAGACAGGCAAAAACACGCACACACATACCTCTTCTTGGAAGAGGTTCTGTCGGTTGCGTAGAGAGCGCAGCTTGGTCTGTTTCTCCTCGTGTTCCAGCTCCTCCTCTGGAGGCCGGAAATAATGGATCAGATCCTGCAAAGACAGGATCACTCCGTCCAGTGGCAGTGACACCGGACCGGGGGATTTGTTCTTCCCACTCAGAGAGTCCAGACCTCTGACGTACAAGAGAGAGGAAAGGATGCATGCACATTCACACACAGACAAACACACACATACAAGAAAATATAAGGCAATGTTTATAAATATTTTTTTTACGATTTTTATTGTTTTCCTATGCTCATCAAACATAGGATCAAAAATACAGAAAAAATGTAATATTGTGAAATATTATGATGTGAAATAACATTTTCCTATTTTAATATACATTAACATCTAATTTATTCCTGTAATTAAAGCTGAACTATCAGCATCATTACTCCAGTATTCAGTATCTTTTAAAAGAAGTTCAAAAGAATAGCGTTTATGTAAAATATAATTTTTTTGTAACAGTATACACTACCGTTCAAAAGTTTGGGGTCAGTAAGTCTTTATTCTTTATTTTTATTCACCAAGGATGTGTTAAATTGATTTTTTTTTTTTAAAAGTGATAGCAAAGACTTATATTATTAGAAAAGATTTCTATTTTGAATAAATGCTGTTCTTTTTAACTTTTAATTCATCAAAGAATCCTAAAAAAGAAAAAAAAAAAGTATACCAGGTTCCAAAAATATATTTGGCAGCACAGCTGTTGCCAATGTAGATCGTTCTCTTAATAAATCAGCATATTAGATATGCATATTAGAATGATTTCTGAAGGATAATGTGACACTTAAGACTGGAGTAATGGCTGATGAAAATTCATCTTTGCATCACAGGAATAAATTATATTTATTAAGTATATTAAAATAGAAACTATTATTTTATATTGTAATCAAAAAATGCAGCCTTGATTAGAATAAGACACACATTGCAATACATTATACTTATATATATATATATACTTATATTTGATTTTTTATATAATTATTTGTAAAATAATTATTTGTAAAAAAAAAAAATTATTAAATTTGAATTTCTGAAATTCTGAAATTTTGGGGTCAGCAAGATTGTTTAATTTATTAAAAGTCCCTGATGTTGACCAATATGTCATATGTTATTTGATTAAAACAATATCAAATATTTAGTATTGATATAATATAATATAATATAATATAATATAATATAATAATAAGCTATTTTACAATACAAAAATATTATTGTGAAATATTATTACAATTTAAAATAACAGTTTTCTATTTTAAAATGTAATTTTTTACCTGTGATGGCAAAGCTGAATTTTGAATCACATGATCCATCAGAAATCATATTAATATTCAAATTTAGTGCTTCAAGAACATTATCACTATTGAACAGAGCATTATTAAAGCTCTAAAAGTTAATCAGCGACTAGAGCAGTGGAGTGATTTCTCTTTTTCTTTTGTTCTTTGATTTACACCAATGACAGACTTCAGCAGGTTTTATTTTTAAATCAGCGCTGTCTCTTTAAAATCTGACGCACATGTCATGGATCTGACACATATCCGACATTCTTCTAAATCTTTGCGGTCATTTAAGACTACGTTTATGAGGTAACTCGCCAAAACCGTGCATTTTGATGTAATTGTGTGTGTTTTTGTTCGTTAAAGCGATACCACTGAGCTGTCTGAAGCAGCTCATTGTATGGGTACAGCCGAACGTGCAACCTTTCAAACTACACTTCACCGTTTAAGCGGCGTAATCCGAGGTGTCACCACATTCTCGAGTTATGAAGAATAAATAAGGGAAAAGGTTATCTTCCGAAATGAAGCAGCAATATCTTTTCACTAATGACAGAACATTAGTCAGGTTGGATCAGGTTAGATCAGGTTGGTATGTACTGTAATGTACAGTCGTACTTGATGAACTGTGTAAAAAGGCCCGTGGTGCTGTAGATCATACGAGCAGCCTGAGACTCTTCCATCTGAGAGCGAGAGCAAGTCAGTGCATCATCCATATGACCCTCTTGATGTAATATGGCCTGAGAGAAAGATAAAGAAAGAATTCAGTGTAAATGTCATAAGATACAGTGCTGCCTAAAAGTCTGTGAACCCTATTTCTGCATAAAAATGACCAAAAAGAATCTATCAAAGTCTGATCATCTTTGTGAAAGTGAATCATGGCATGAACAAAGTAGATCTCTGAGAACCTCAGGTAAAGAGTTGTTGTTGCTCATCCGGCTAGAAAAGGTCACCTTTATATAAAGAGTTTGGACCACAAATCCAAAGTCAGACAGATTGTTTACAAATGGAGGAAATTCAAGACCACTAATAGTCTGTAATAGTCTGCAAGGTTGCAAAAGTCCTCAGGGTAACTTTTAAGCACATAAAGGTCTTTCTTCCATTGGTTAATATTATTGTTCATGAGTCCATCATCAGGAGAACACTGAACAACCATGGTATAAATGGCAGAATTGCAAGGAGAAAGCAACAACTCTCCAAAAAAAAAAAAAATCAGTTTGCTAAAGATCATGTGGACAAGTCAGAGGGCTACTAAAGAAATGTTTTGTGGACAGATGAGACCAAAATAAAACTTTTTGGGTTTAAATGAAAAGTGTTATGTTTGGAAAAAGAAAACACGTCATTCCAGCATAAGAAGAACCTTATCCCATCTGTGAAACATGGTAGTAGTAGTATCATGGTTTGGGCCTGCCTTGCTGTATCTTGGCCAGAATGGCTTGCCATCATTGATGGAACAATGAATTCTGAATTATGCCAGCAAATTCTAAAGGAAAATTTCAGGACATCTGTCCAAGAACTGAGTCTTAGAAGAAAGTGGGTCATACAGCAAAACAACAACCACAAGTACACAAGTCATTATACCAAAGAATGGTTTAAGAAGAACAAGGTTAATAATTTGGAATGCCTGTGTTAAAGTCCGGACCTTAATCCAAATGAAATGTTGTGGAAGGGCCTGAAGCAAGCAGTTCACAGGAGGAAACCCACCAATATCCCAGGGTTCAAGTGTTTCTGTACTGAAGAATGGGCTAAAATTCCTACAAGCTGTTGTGCAGGACTGATCAGCAGTTACAAAATATGTTGCCACACCAAATATTGAAAGCATACTTTTGAAACTCACAAATATTTAACACTGGATCACGTTTCTCAGTAAATAAATGACTAAAGTATATTTTTGGTCTTATTTGTTTGATTAGGTTCTCTTTGTCAACTTTCAGGACTTGTGTGAAAATCTGATGATGTTTTGTGTTTTATTTATGCAAAAATGTAGAAAATTCTAAAGCGTTCACAAACTTTCAAGCAGCACTGTATATAACAGTTTGAAAGGCTTGACATCAGGTATATGAGTTGGTACATGATCATGTGCTTTGCTTCATACCCTTCTCTTCATGGTTCCCAGGCGAGCCGCTTTAGCATCTAAAGCAGCATATGTGAGCCACAACCCTGTGGAATGATGCTGCATAAAACACATGGACTCGCCATACTTGATCTCAGGAACACCCATTCCTTCTACATCTCGCTTCTTCTGAGCCCCCTCCACTTTCTCCTATTCTCCAGGAATGAGAAATGGCATTAGAATTTGATAAATAGTAAAAACAAACAGATACATATTTTTTTAATTTATAAAAGTTCAAAGCTACCTTTGATGCACGGAAACAGAAGGAAGACAATTTGGTGTTGGCTTTCTCTGGATCCAGAACCATCAGACCCTTCTCCTCATCCAGACACAGGTACCGACCCGTTGTGATGTGGCGTACCCGAAAAGCCTGACCCCACTTCATGTGGCTACCGCTCCAACTGTAGAGAAATAGCAGATATGTATTACAAAACGTATATGTAAAAAGATATAAATAAATAATGAAGTCACAGTTACGAGATGAGACACTTTCTCACCCAATTCTCAGAGGCTCAAGTCTCCATAATGAACGGGCCTGACTACACACCGCCCCTCCTTCATATTGTGCGATCCTAGAGAGAAAGATTGACATTATTATTTATATTAAGCATTCAGTGTGAAATACACAGTATGATGAGGTTAGCCAATCATAACAGGTCATTTACTGTACATACAGATGGTACAGAAATAAAAACAGCTTGCTTAAATAATGAAATATATGTAAATATACTAATATACATGTTTGTGTGTACACGTATACATCACTGTTCAAAAGTTCAGAATCAGTAAGGTTTTTTTTAAAGAAATGATTTCATTCAGCAAGGACGCATTCAAATGATCAAAAGCAGTAAAGATATTTATAATGTTACAAAAGATTTCTCTTCAAATGAATTCTGTTCTTTCTTGAGTGGGAGATGTTTATTAAGGCCTTGATTTCTCAATTTTATGTTGTTGCTTAATTTTGTTCTTTAACGTTACATATGACATAGATTCGACTGTGCACTGAAAAATGTTGGCGTCCAAAACGATTCGAAAATAAAAAATTTTTGGAGTCTGTGTCAAGTCTGAGCAAATGTCAGACCATGTGTGTCCAAATCCATTTATGTTGTAGTCCGAGTCTCGTAATATACAGTCTATTATACAGTGGTGCTCAAAAGTTTGTGAACCCTGTAAAAAATGTCTACATTTTTGCATAAATATGACCCAACACATCATCAGATTTTCACTGAAAATCCTGAAAGTTGGCAAACAGAACCCAATCAAACAACTGAGACAAAAATGTATACTTTGTCATTTATTTTTTCTGGAAAATGATCCAATATTGCATACCTATGATTGGGAAAAGTTTGTGAATCTCTAGGATTAGCAGTTAATTTGAAGGTGAAACTAGAGTCCGTCTGTTCAGAGGTGTTTTCAGTCAATGGAATGACTATCAGGTGTCAGTGTGTGCCCTGTTTTATTTAAAGAACAGGGATTTATCACATTTTGATCATGTTTGTGGAAGTGAATCATGGCACGAACAAAGGAGATCTCTGAGGACCTCAGAAAAAGAGATGCTGTTGCTCATGAGACTAGAGAATGTTACAAAACCATCTCTAAAGAGTTTGGACTCCACAAAGCCACAGTCAGACAGATTGTGTACAAATGGAGGAAATTCAAGACCACTGTTACCCTCCCAAGGAGTGGTTGACCAACGAAGATCACTCCAAAGCAAGATGTGTAATAGTCAGCGAGGTTGCAAAGGACCTCAAAGTAACTTCTAAGCAACTAAAGGCCTTTCTTACATTGGCTATTGTTAAAGTCAATGAGTCCACCATCAGGAGAACACTGATCAACCATGGTGTGCATGGCAGAGTTGCATAAAAGCCACTGCTCTCGAAAAAGTACATTGCTGCCTGTCTGCAGTTTGCTGAAGATCACGTGGATAAATCAGAGAACTACTGGAGAATGGCTTAATGGATGGATGAGACCAAAATAGAAATGTTGGGTTTAAATAAGGAGTGTTATGTTTGGATAGCTCAGTATAAGAGCCTTATCCCATCTGTGAAACATGGTGGTGGTAGCACATGGTTTGGGCCTGTTTTACTGCATCTGGGCCAGGATGGCTTGCCTTCGTTGATGGAACAATGAATTCTGCCATGAATGAACAATGAATTTGTCATGCAATTATACCAGCAAAATTTGAAGGAAAATGTTAGGACATCTGTCCGAGAACTGAATCTCAACAGAAAGTGGGTCAATGCAGCAAGACAACGACCTCATGCACACAAGCTGTTTTATCAAAGAAAGAGTAAACAAAGTTGATGTTTTGGAATGAGCGAGTCAAAGTTAGGAACTTCAGTCAAAGTCAGGAATCCAACTGAAATGTTGTGGAAGGATCTGAAGCAAGCAGTTCATAGGAGGAAACCCACCAACATCACAGAGTTTAAGCGGTTCTGTATAGTCGTTGGGTAGGACTGATCAGCAGTTTCAAGAAATGTTTAACTGCAGTTATTGCTGCAAAAGGGGGTCAATAATATTGGATAATTTTCCAGAAAGAAAAGACAAAGTATATATTTTCGTCTCATTTGTTTGATTGGATTCTCTTTGTCTACTTTCAGGACTTCCTTTGGGTCATATTTATGTAGAAATCTAGAAAATTCTAAAGGGTTCACAAACTTTCAAACAGCACTGTATATATACTCTTCTCTTACTTGCGCTGTTCTTCTCCCTGATCAGGTGTTGAGATGGCAAGACACTCATCCATGTGACCATGAAACAGTCTTAAGACATGACCTCCAGTTAAGTACCCTGAAAAGAGCAAATATAAAGACCAGAACACAGTCAGATAGGTTACAGATAGAATATTTCAGAACATTTTGGTTTTATTTGATTGGGAATTCTCTTTATTTGCTGAATACTTACCCTCTGCCAGCTCACAGCCTGAGCAGACTGGATTCATGTTCCATAAGGTCTGCATAAAAGAGGCATCTACCATCAGGTCCCCGCTGGCATACGACAGATGCTGCAAAAGATATCACAGATACCAGCTGTCAACTGCACAGAGAATCATGTTTGATAGTATTATTAGGATCTAAGGGTCTAGAAAGTCTTACAAGGTATCTCTCTGATGACACGCTAACCAGGATCAGGTCGTCTCCTACTCTGACCTTCTCGCCCTCTGACCTCTGTTTGGATGCAGGATGGATGGTCCACCAACATGCTTCCCCTGAACATACAGACAGAATTTGTCCATTAAAAAAAAAAAAAATCTAACATACATCCCAGATAGCACACATATGTCTGCAAGATGTCTGTTAAGATCTCTTGATCTGGAAAGCATCTGGTGTGTGCAAATGTCTGGCAGACATCTGTAAGATGTTAGTTTTACATACATTCTAAATCATAAACATCTTAAAGACATCTAATAGACGTCTATTTGACATCTGATAGGAAACGTCCAATAGCCATATTGCAGATGAGCAAACTACGTCTTGCAGATGTTTTGCAGATGTAAATGCAGACGTCAAATAGACGTCTCCAAGAGGTACGTGTGCTATCAGGGATATCATTACAAATACCCCAGATAGCACACGTACGTCTGCAAGATGTCTGTTAAATATCTCTTGATCTGGAAAGCATCTGCTGTCTTTCAGATGTCAGTTTTACATACATTCTAAATCATAAACATCTTAAAGACATCTAATAGATGTCTGTTTGACATCTGATACGAAACATCCATTAGACGTGTTGCAGATGAGCAATTGCTTAAAAAATACGTCTTGCAGATGTAAATGCAGATGACAAATAGATCTTTCTGTGATGTACGTGTGCTATCAGGGACTATGCTATAAATGCTATAACGCAAACAAATTCATACAAACATTACTATGTAATAGGTTTAACAATATATAATATGACAATTTCACTGTTGTGATGACTTTTTGTTTGTGTCTTTTGTTGGTATTGTTTGTGCGAATGTGTGTTGGGTGTTTTTTTTTCTTTCTACTTTCTTTCTCTCCCTTGTTGATTGTTCTCAAGTGTGCATATAGCCAGAGAGTTGATTGTCATTGAGGCGCACCGACACACAGTGTGTTTCATGGCGATATAAATGTGCCATTTGCAAACTGGTGAGGAGACAGTGGGAGACAGGCATTCGTTAGCTTTACCATCTGGTTCACACTGTTCAGACAATACTCTTTTTCCTGTGTTTCTATAGTTGGATTGGACATTGCATTGTTGTTGCTGTCCGACTCCTGAAGTCTAGGGTTTGATAAAGAACTGTTGTAAAGAATAAATGCGATGCTACTCACTGCTCCTGTCAACCCAGCTATATTTGCATTTTACAGTTGCAAAGCATACCAGTCAAAAGGTTTAGAACGGAGCTGTTTTTGACAGATAAAAGGTAAAAAGGGTGTTGTTTTACACAACCATTGAGAAATTTTAACCAAAGTATGTTGCAGACATTTCACGAAGACCCTAAAGAATCATACCAACTTGTGGAAAATGGGCATCCAATGTCCCCTTTAATAATATTATATGAATAGTGTTAGACATCACCAGTCAAAAGTTTTTGAACAGTAAGATTTTTTATGTTTTTTTTGTAAAAGTCTCTTCTGCTCACCAAACCTGAATTTATTTGATTCAAAGTACAGCAAAACAGTAAAATTTTGACTATTTAAAATAATTAATTTCTACTTGAATATATTTTAAAATGTAATTTATTCCTGTGATTTAAAAGCTGAATTTTTAGCATCATTACTCCAGTCACTTGATCCTTCAGAAATCATTCTAATATTCTGATCTGCTGTTAAAAAAACATTTATTATTATTATTATTATTATTAAGGATAGATAGGAGGATAATTTTTCAGGTTTCTTTGATACAACATTTGTCTGATATAGAAATCTTTTGTAACATTATACACGTCATTATATCACTTTTGATCAATTTAAAGCATTCTTGCTAAATAAAAGTATTATTTCTATAATTTCTTTCCAAAAAAAAAATTAAGAAATGAAAAGAAAAGAAATTAATACTTACTTAATACTTACTAATAATTGCTGCTTTAATTACTGGTTAATTATTACTGCTTTTGCTGTATTTTGGATCAAATAAATGCAGGCTTGGTAAGCAGAAGATACTTTTTTAAAAACATTAAAAATCTTACTGTTCAAAAACTTTTGACTGGTAGTGTATAACACTGTTCGTACAATACTATTAAAGGGGACATCGGATGACTTTTTTCCACAAGTTGGTATGATTCTTTAGGGTCTTCATGAAATCTCTGCAACATACTTTGATTAAAATTCCTCAGTAGTTGTGTAAAACAACACCCTTTTTACCTTGTCAAAAAATGGCTCTATTCACAGTGACCCATTTCGGTGCATGTCTCTTTAGATGATAATGAGTTACTGTTCAGCCTGTCCCTCTCTTCCTTTTTTTGTGTATTCGGTGGCGCATTACCCTGAAAAACAAAACTAATCCACTGTATCCTCAGTAGCTCTGATGGGACAAAACAAAGACTCTTATGTTCATTTTTACTTCCAGTTACAAAACACCTGCACTGCTCGAGCGTGGAGAAAATGGCGGACAGCATGGCTGAGGGCAGAAATATGTTAATAAGGGACAGTCCTTCAGCGGCTGTGGGCGGGGCCTGAGCAGTATTGACATCATACTGCTCAGAAAATCCAAACGGCTTGATAATTGAGATTGTTCAGGTTTTTGGGGATTAAAAAAGCCTGCTAAAACACATTTATATGCAAACACCATGTGGATTATATGTACCTGTAGAATCCTCTTGTAGGCCCACATCAAAGGCCAGCTTGTCTGTGAGTGAACGTGATGTCGTCAGGCAGCTGAGATACTGTAATTCAGGGTAAAAAACACGTCTCCTTAACATCAGTGCTATCGCGTTAAACATCAGTAAACGGTGAAAAGAACACGCCATGCATCTCTCTCACCATGCCAGAGTGGTAGTGTCTGAGGAGGATGGC
Source organism: Labeo calbasu (assembly GCA_019740295.1). Lineage (NCBI taxonomy): Eukaryota > Metazoa > Chordata > Actinopteri > Cypriniformes > Cyprinidae > Labeo > Labeo calbasu. Next base: position 12,689 of record JAHKKF010511236.1, read on the forward strand.
ATGACCATAGAGCAGCGTTCGGTGTCCTCCTCCCTGAGATGACTGGAGATTGAGGAACAACAGAAAAAATAAAGTCAACACAACTTCTTTGTACTCAAATAGTGCTGTAAGGACTCAGCAAAGTGGACTACGTTGGATGATAAACGGCAGCATTTTACATAGGGAAGGGAAGAGCTCCATCATTTTCACATAGTGACAACAGTGAGACATAAGAAGAGGTAGACTGAAAACAAAAACTGTTATGAAGGGACAGAGGAATAAAGTACCAAAGATTTCTTCACATACTGTAAGTTGACATTCACAGGAAGTGGGTTACAGTACCATGGAGAGAGCATACATAAGGACAGAAACAACCAATGAACAGAAGAGTCAAGGAGTCAAAGGTCACATTCAGCCGTCATGAGGACAACAAACACATCCTGCGGACGGCTTACCTTTTCTCAACATCCAGTAAGGATTAAAAGCAAGAGAACACGATTATTGTTGCTATTAGTGAGTTTCGTCTATAGTCTCATAATTATTTATGAGTATGATTACATAAGCGAGAGAAAGAGATAGAGAGCACACACCGCGGCAGACCTTAAAAAGACGGTTCTACCAAAAAAGAAATTCTAACATTGTTTATCAACCTTATGTTGCTCCAAATCTTTGGATCACAAAACGAGAAATATTTTGTATGAAATTGGACCACTTTATAATAATTAATGTGTTCTTTTTGAAGCATAAAAGGTCCACTTACTATAAGTGCACTAGAAAGAGCAACCAGTTCATTATTCACAACCTTTTCTTTCCTGTTCCACAGAAGAAAGTCATATAGGTTTGGAACGACATGAGGGTGAGTAAATCATGCCAGAATCGAATTTTTTGGGTGAATTTACCACAACAGCGGTGTTAATCTAGAATGGGTCAGCATGTTACTTCTGCATTTGCCTGTGTACATTAGTACTAGCTTAGTCATCTTCTCAGCTGCCCAGGTGTCGTGGCCATTCCTTTCCAACTTCTATTTTTTAAATATGTATTTTAAACTATAACTGGCATGACAAAAACCCATAGACAATTCTTGAGAGAACTCATGGCTTGAAAAATATTAATTCCTATGTTTTAGGACTACAAATTCCATAGGTATATGTAATTTTAATTATTTATAAAAATACATTATTTTTTAAAATCATTTTAAATCATTACACATATATATATATATGTATAATGATTTTAAATGATTTTAAAAAATAATATAAGAATATTGGAAAAAATGCAGCAAATGAAGTACTGTTAAATTCTTTAATCCACAAATCTAAGTTGTTTTTTTTTTTTTTTTTTTTTTTTACATTTTCTCAGCTTAGGGTGTACAATGGGGTGTACAATAACCCCATTATAGTGCCAGTCAGCTTAGGTGAGATTAAATAAAAAAAGGTTGAGGTTAGCATAAATGACTATACTACTGAGGAGGCTAGTATAGTTAGTAGTGAAAAAGAGAAGAAGAAAACTTTTTTTACTCTTAATTGTCTAATCATTTTCCTACGGAAGCCCATTTCCGCCACTGAATAAAAAATAAAAAAAAGGTAATTGCGAGTTTTTATCTCACAATTCTGACTATTTTTTCTTGCAATTGTGAGTTTACATCTTGAAATTCTTTTTTTTTTTCTCAGAATTGTGAGATATAAACTAGGATATAAACTTGCAATTTTAAGAAGTAAATTCAGAATTGCGAGATAAAAACTTTTTTAATCGCAAATGCGAATTTTATCTCGCAATTCTGACTTTTTTTACTTGCAATTCTGACCTTTTTTTAACTCGCAATTGCGAGTTATAAAGTCAGAATAGACAGATATAAACTTGCAATTTTAAGAAGTAAATTCAGAATTGCGAGATAAAAACTTTTTTAATCGCAAATGCAAATTTTATCTCGCAATTCTGACTTTTTTTACTTGCAATTCTGACCTTTTTTTAACTCGCAATTGCGAGTTATAAAGTCAGAATAGACAGATATAAACTTGGAATTGCAAGAAATAAAGTCAGAATTGCAAGATAAAAACTCACAATTCTTACTTTTTTATCATAAATGCAAGTTTGTATCTCACAATTCTGACTTTTCTTGCAATTCTGACTTTTTTTCTCAGAAATGTGAGATATAAACTCACAATTATGAGTAATAAAGTCAGAACAGAGGGATATAAATTTGCAATTGCAAGAAATTAAGGTAAAATTGCAAGATAAAAACTCGCAATTCTGACTTTTTAATTGCAAATGTGAGTTTGCATCTCACAATTCTGACTTTTTTTTCTTAGAATTGTGAGATATAAACACAGTTGCGAGTTATAGAGTTAGAATAGATGGATATAATCTCGCAATTGCAAGAAATAAATTCAGAATTACAAAATAAAAACATACTTTTTTTACCGCAAATTTTGAGTTATAAAGTCAGAATAAATGGATATAAAAGATAAAAACTTACAATTCTGACTTTTTTATCATAAATGTGAGTTTTTTTACCTCACAATTCTGACTTTTTTATCGCAAATGCGAGTTTGTATCTCACAATTCAGATTTTCTTGTAATTCTGACTTTTTTTTCTCAGAATTGTAAGATATAAACACAACTGCGAGTTATAGAGTCAGAACAGATGGATATAAACTTGCAGTTGCAAGAAATAAATTCAGAATTACAAGATAAAAACTTTTTTTAGAATTGCGAGTTCATATCTTACTATTCTGACTAAATAACTCGTAACAGTCGCAAATGAGGGTTTGTATCTCGCAATTCTGACTTTCTTTCTCAGAATTGTAGATATAAACTTCCAATTGCGAGTTATAAAGTCATAATAGAGGAATATAAACTTGCAGTTGCGAGAAATAAAGTCAGAATTGTGAGATAAAAACTTTTCTTTAGAATTGCGAGTTCATATCTTACTATTCTGACTAAATAACTCGTAATTGTGTGTTACAAAGTCAGAATTGTGAGTTTATATCATGCAATACTGACTTTATAACTTGCAACTGCAAGTTTATCTCACGCAATTCTGAGAAAAGAATTCTGAATTGTGAGATAAAAAGTCACAATTACTTTTTTTTGTTATTCAGTGGTGGACACGGGCTTCCATATTTTACAGATAAGCATCTCCAAATGTGTTTGTATGAGATTTTCTTTATGGATCTGAAGCCCACAGAACCTGCTATCTATTTATTATTTGTTGGAACATCTGCTGAATGCTGCAGACCTATTAAAAATGTAACATCAATTCAAATGTTTTTAATGAAAATCATCATTATCAAATTAGCTAAGATATTTAATAAATAAACAAGCTAGGGGCAAGGTATATGTAATACTTTATGAATGACATTTAAATTTTGTAGATCTGTCTGGCCACAGGTTTCATGTAGACCTGCTTATCAGCTTTCACGTTGGCCAGGATTGAGTGTTAGTGTTGTAGGCCGTGCACTGAAGATCATATTCTTAACCAGGATTCAGTGGCACTGATCTCATCTTACACACTGGAATGCTTTCTCTCTCTTTCTCTCTTTTTCTTACAAATGTACACACTTATACACACAGACGAGGTGTCATTTGAAATGCCATTTGGAGAGCAAATGGGATTCCATCTCCAACCAAACCAGACAAAGTGCGGAACAGGTGACAAAGGTCAAAGGTCAGACAGAAGTAAAGGTTTAGGGGTGAAGAGAGCTACAGCATTATTTCATCCACACCGGACACTGAGTAGGAGATTTAGGTACAGAGGAGAGGAAGGGTGCTGAGGTTACGATGAGACATGAGACATACCCATTTATCCAAATCGACTGCCTAAAGTTGGCAGGAAAGGGAGATGAAAGGTCAGGAGAGAGACAAAAAGTACAGGAAATTAAGTTAAACTAACAATTTTAGCCTCTAATGCCAGAATATACCTCTAATAAACTGGGTTTAAGATGACCCCATGCACCCAATATATAACAAAACAGAAGAATTACAATTAAGAGCAAAATATGGCTGTTGTAGATACAAAAAATAGATATAAAATGGGGTCCAAAAGTCTAACAAAACATTTGAAAAGTTATCTATCTATCTACCTATCTATCGCACTCCATTTAGCTGTTTTTCTGATCATTAGTTCATACTGTATGTATTTGTAAACTGTAAAAGGATCTAATATTTTGATCTTTTGAATTATCCCTACACTTTATTCATCATTCCTTTTCTTTTTGACCCTCTGCTTTTTGAATCACTCCCTGCTTACCACCTCTCCATCCTTCTCTCTCTCTCTCTCTCTCTCCTTCATGGAGACTCTCACCTCGTTCATCTCCACGGTGTTGGCCAGCATCTCTTGCAGGGCTCGTACTGAGAGCGACTGCTCCAGTACAAAGGCACAGATTGCCAGATCAGGCGGCACATTCTGCAGACGAAGATGAAGAAATACACAAATGTTTAGACTTATGCATGCTTAATGGCTTTGAAAATAACAAATAAAATTGTTACGTCCGCAGTCTAACCTTACCAATTCATTAAATCTTTAGATACAATGTTTTGTTACGAAAAATGTCGACTTTTGACAGCTTTTACAAATGCTTGTAAATATACACAGTGCAGCACAGTTTCTGTCTGTCTGTCTGTCTGTCTGTTGATCGATCGTTCTGTCTGTCTGTCTATCTATAATCTGTTTATACATATCAATATATCTGTCTATGTCTATCTGTTTGTATATACTGTATATACTGTATATTATGTATATTTTCTCGTTTGTTCTATAATCTGTTCATACATATCTATCTGTATGTCTATCTATCTGTCTGTCTGTCTGTCTGTTGATCGATCAGTCTGTCTGTCTATCTATAATATGTTTATACATATCTATCTGTCTATCAATCTGTCTGTCTGTCTGTCTGTGGATCGATTGATCGATTGGTCTGTCTTTCTATCATCTATCTATCTATCTATCTATCTATCTATCTATCTATAATCTGTTTATACATATCTATCTGTCTGTCTGTCTATCTATCTGTTGATCGATCGATCAGTCTCTGTCTGTTTGTCTATCTATAATCTGTTTATACATATTTATCTATCTGTCTATGTCTATCTGTTTACATATTTTACATCTATATATTATTGTATATACTGTATATTATGTATATTTTCTCGTTGTTCTATAATCTGTTTATACAAATCTATCTGTCTGTCTGTCTGTTGATCGATCGGTCTGTCTGTCTGTTTGTCTGTCTGTCTATCTATAATCTGTTTATACATATCTATCTGTCTGTGTATCGACTGATTGATCGGTCTGTCTGTCTGTCTATCTAGCTATCTATCTATCTATCATCTATATCTATCTATCTATCTATCTATCGTCTATAGATATACAGTTATATAGCTATATTATATATTTATATATAACTATATATTATTTAGAAAATAACTGTGATTTAGCTAACATGGTACACTGTAATAGTTTGGTATTAGTAATGAGGAGTGGCTTTCCTGCCCGGAATATCAACACCCTGACACCTTTTTGATGACTGTACCTGGGCATTTGACGTTGTCTCTAGAAAGCACAGACGGTTCCCGAAGCCTTCACAGGAAAGGCATAGTTTGATCTGCTCCTTCAGAACAGTTGCAGTGCACTGGAGCACAACTTGGTCTTCCTGTGAGCCAGAGCAAATCGTAAAAAAAAGGAAGAGAAAAAAAGTGAAAGTATGAACAGTGCCAGATGGTAAAGGTGACAATGACTTGTGACAATGGGGTCCAATAAATACCTATTCATAGTGAGACGTGCAAACATGCTGAATGACAACACACTGATTAGTGAGACAAACACACACAAGGGCTAGTACATTCATAGCACACAGCGTGTAAATACAGTAATAAACACACCCGCTTCCAAACACTCTCCACCTGTCACGTATAGCATTCTCAGCTGTTCCCTCCACTGACTCATGATGTAGCCATATCCTGTGCTTCCTTCTTCTTCTTCTTCTCTCTCTCTCTCTCTCTCTCTCTCTCTCTCCAACCTCCTTTTCTCCATCATTTGTTTCTCTCTCCTTCATATTTCACTGTCCTAGGGTGTTTTTTTCTCTCTTCTGTAACAGCACTTTTGTCAAAACTCAAACCTCACGATTTATCTTCTACCGCCCTGTACAGTAGGTTTCAGAAAATTTATTTTTTTCCTGGCACATTCTGTCCCACAATCCCCTGCACAGAGGAAATGGGGCCAGTCTATCCTTCGTAAGGGCATAGAGCCCTTTAAAAAAGCTTCAGGTGTGAGATGTTTAGTCACTAAAACACATCTAGGATAAACAGATGATTCAGTATTTGGCTGGTATTAAAGCCTTTGTGAATAATATGTTCAGTTATACAGTATATACTTACTACTTGTCATGTTTTTTATCCAGAGGTCAATTTATTTAATTTACAGAGATCACAATGACAATGATTTTAAGAGTTGGTCACATTTTAGTGTTTTAAATCAGACCGAATTTAACAGAATAATAGGGCATGATAAGCAGATATAGCCAGGTATAATCAAGTTATACTTGAAGTATAATCTCAGATTTGTTGCTGGAAGAAAGAACACTGTGTGTGTGTGTGTGTGTGTGTGTGTGTGTGTGAGTGAGAGAGAGAGCGAGAGAGAGAGAGAGAGAGAGAGACAGAGAGAGAGAGAGAGAGGGAGAGTACAACCCTAATACTTACAGGTATATGAATTTTTAAAATAGCAAAACACTGGGTGATTCACACTCCTTGGACAAAATTCAAAACCCAGAGACAAAAGCAACCATCCAGAATGTTTCATAAATGCTAATACTAAAAGTACAGGGTGGCAGATACCCAATATGTTATGTATTATTATTTATGAATTGAATGTTAAAAATATTTCACACATTTTTTTTATTTTAAATTCACAACATATATATGTTTCCTCCAAAGAGGCAAGGGAGGCAGTGCTTCCTCAAAATATTGGATGAGATTAAAAAAAATGGTAGTACAATAATAAAACAACACCAATATTAGAAAATGTGACATTAAAAAGTGTATAAATCCCCTCTTTGTTCTAAAGAAACATTGCCCAACAGCGACACCAGCAGGTAAAGTTACATTGGATATGACTGGTTATGTTTGGCGGTGATTGGTTCATGCGATAAATCCCGCCTCTTGTGTTCGTTCCGCGTTCGCGAATCAGTCTGAATGAACAATATAACAGCCTTAAAGGGAAGACTAATTTATGAAAGTAAGTAAACAACTCACACATTTACATACAACCACCTTGTTAAGTCAAAATTAAACTTAAAATGGCATGAAAACAAGATCTGTGGGAGTTTTTAGTAAGCAATTAGCTTGGTGAAATTTAACGTAAATCTCTGTAAACATTTACAAGCTTTGATGACTGATGATCCGAAAAATGTAAAAAAAAAAAAAAAAAAAAAAAAAAAAATTAAAAGTTAATTATTAAATATAGCTGCAAGCAGCGATTGAGCTTTTAAGGCATTTAAGCACATAAAATACATTATTTTTTACATTATAAAAAATACATTATTTAGCAAGTCTGTAACCACCTAAATCAATGATTTAAAAATGTATTTTTGGCAAATCCAGGTAATGTACCATAGAAATATTATGTTTTTTAACAATTATGACTGTTATAGCGACAGCTGTGGTCCGATCTCCTTAAACGTTTGCATGCTAGTTTAGAATCTGTCACACGTGCTCACCAGGTTTCGTGAAGTTTTGAGTTTTCCTTTAGGCTGTATAGGATTTTGGGTAAATTTGGGCAGGCCCCTTTTCTAAATGACCCCATTATAGCTTCCCAAAGGGTACATTTCAACACTTTTTTTTTGGAGAATTATTGACCTAGAGAGTCCAGAGAATTGTACTGCAGTGTTTTTTTTTCCAGATTGGGCAAAACAACCTAGGACTAGTTCGCAAAAGTAGTTTTTTTTTACTCAATCATTTAACAAATGATTTGACTGACAACAGTGGTTCTAGAGGCAAAGTTGTCCGGAATGAGGAGTTATATCGTATGATACAAATATCGTGCAACATACAAAAGTTAACACCCTTGAAAAGTGCGATATCGCACCCCAGTGACCGATTTCTTTCAAATTTCTCTCAGACCTTTGGGGCCTTGAGTCGAACAGGCCCATCGAGTTTCGTTCCAATCGGCCTCCGTTAACCTTGTCTAACAGGTACTCAAATTTCGTCGCCCAATGACGGCCATGTTTCTTGAGATACATAAATGTCCTTGTTGACATTTGTGGTACTTCGGATCAAGACCGTGCACACCCCGATTTTCATGTAGATAGGACAAATGATTGCGCAGTTATAGCCATTTTTAGTTTTTTTCCCTCTTATAGCGTTTAGTTATAGGTATTTTACTAAAAGTGGCCCTGTCCCTTGCAAACATTTTGGCATCCCCTTCTGACAGTGAGTCGAAAGTTCACCTTTTTTTGATAATTATTGATATTCACTCTCCAGAGAATCTTTCTGCGCTGGTTTGGTTTTGTCCGGCATTAGCCAAGGATTCCAATGGCTTAAGACACTTGAGCCTGCGACTGACGGTTTAGGAGTTTTGAGCGATTTTGTACTTTTGATCACTGTAGCACCCTCATCAGGCTGATTGGGGCGAGCCTTGGTCACATTGTACGCTCTGTGAGTACTACCATCCTACCAAGAGTCAAGTCTCTGCGACTTACGGTTTGGTTTGCACAATCAGTTTTACATGGAGTTCGCTGATCCGTGATCATTCTAACAATTACAAAAGTTTTTCAGCGCTACTCATTTCCAGTCAGGTATGTGAAATATTACACTGATATCTTAATTAATACTGTTTGTACGTATCTTTAAACTTATAAACTTTAGTTTGTCAAAATATTGTGCCCTTTCCTGCTTACTAAGTCATTCTCTATATGATTTAGCTGTTTCTACACGTTTTTTCCGAGTGGCGACATCCGAGTATCGCCAATATGGCCGTGCATCCAGGTAACTGACCAAATTGTGACTTAAGTGTAAACCCTCTATATAATCTTCATTTTGAGATTATATTGTTTACATGTATAGGTGAACATCATCTGAGTGTTAGGTGACAGAAATATGTACTTACATGGAAAAAAAAAAAAAAAAAGTACAATATCTTTAATGAATGAAGCAGACCCATTAATAAGGTCTGTTGTGAGCACTAAAGCATTCTGAACCTTTGCTGTCTGATATGGTGGTCTCATGGTAAACTGCTGTGCTGAGCCTCATGATCTGCAGGCTTAGCTCATCCTTGTATAAATAGGCCGAGAGCAGCACTGGGATTTGGCAGATGAGGAACACTTTACACCACGAGACGCAAACAATCAGCGCTAATGTGACGCTTAAATGCTTCAGAGCTCATACAAATTATAGTGAACAAAGAGTGTAGGAGAACAAACTGGGAAGGTCTGGATGAACACCAACTTGAAAACCCAACCCTTATCAATGTCACACTTATTTCTGCCTCTTAAGACGGGTATAAGATTACAGCCAAACCATATTTAGGTCTAGATTCACAGCAAGACAACCGTAAATACACTTAGGGATTATTCTGAACATGTTATAACATAAGCGGATAGAGATATACTATACTTTCATCTATGCTTCAGAAGGAAACCTGATGCATTAAGCTGGGGGGTGAAAACTTTTTGAATCTGAAGATCAGGGTAAATTTAACTTATTTTGCCTTCTGGGAAACATGTAAGTATCATGTGTAGCTTCCGAAGGGCAGTTTCAAATGAAAAAAATATGATATTCAGGCAAAATAAGAAAAAATGTACACATCTTCATTCTGTTCAAAAGTTTTCACCCCCAGCTCTTAATGCATCGTTTTTCCTTCTGGAGCATCAGTGAGTGTTTGAGCCTTCTGTAATAGTTGCATATGAGTCCCTCAGTTGTCCTCAGTGTGGAAAAATGGATTGCAAAATCATACTGTCATACACAAAAATGCTGAAAAACTTTGTAGGACCTGAAGGATTTTTCTGAAGAATAGTAGGCGGTTTAACTGTTCTGGACAAACAAGGAACTCATGAACAACTATTACTAGACAAAAAAAACACAGCTGTGGATCATTCAGGTAACAACACAGTATTAAGAATCAAGCGTATGTAAACTTTTGAACGGGGTCATTTTTATAAATTCACCTACTGTTTTCTCTTGTGGACTATATGTAAACGTCTTTTATGTGAGATGTCTTATTCAGGTCAGTACTAAACAAAAATAACATACATTTTGTATGATTTCGCTTATCTTATTTCCATCTGTTAACATAAGAACATCAAAACATATATCAATTTAATGGACTGAATGTAATGGACTGTGAGCTGACACAGCTGCTTTTTAAGTTGAATATATTCGCTCAGCTCTCTGTAGAGCCCAAACTGTGTTTACAGACGTGCTGTGGCACCTGTGGGTGTCAAAGAGCACGAGAGGCACAGGTGTTTGATCACCACTGATGTCCCAAAGGTCTCAGTGGGGTCAGAGGAAGCTGGGGGTGTTACTTGATGAGAACAAAGTTGTGCAAGACCACAGTAGCCAAATGTTTCTAAGCTGTTACTTATTGATGTGTTTCCCATTATACCGGTGTATATCATCTGCCTTCAGGAACACGGCAATGAATATTGACATTCTCATTACGATGATATGTTGTGTCGCAATTCAGCAATAAGGAATAGGAGGCCATGTTGCACTGTACAGTCGTCGTTAAATACTCTTACCAGGTTTTAACAGAATGTTGAGTCACACTGACACTCAAAAACTCAAGATACAGATCAAGATTGTATAAACATACAAGTACAATCAAGCTGCTGCTACATTAAACAAACTTCAAGAGAGAAAGAGGAAATGCAAAGCACGCCATCGAAACACACAACACAGTTTATAATTAGAAACAGTGTGGGGATTCCCCTTCTCCTCTTGTGTGCTGATAAAGACCTCCTCAAGCCAAATCCCTTCGTTTCACTACAGCCATCACTGACCGCTGACACTGACAGATGGAGGAACGGTGTGGGTGGATTAACAAAAGTCGATATGGAGGAGAAGGACGGGCTGGTGCATTAAAGACCGTTCCTTTTAAAAATGCTTTTGTCTGCCCCAACTAACCTGGACCACAAAGGCACATCACTCTTTACACGCAGGACCCCCTGCAAGTATTTCCCAATACAAAATGTCACTTCCTCTCTAGGTGGGCTGCCTGTAGTCATACAGCCACTGTGGTATTTATAGGATGACGTTATTGTTTTTCTGTCCGCACAACGAAATTCCAAAGTTGCTTGTTACATATAGAGCGCTGCAGGGATGATGTATATTTGTAGGCCAAAACCTGGAAACAAGTTTACGTTTCTGATGTCCCAAAGTCAGTGGATTTTATGAAACAGTTTTTTTTTTTGGTCAGAAACTTGGCTAGTTCACATTCATCTTCAGAACACAAATTAAGATATTTTTGATGAAATCCGAGAGCTTTCTGACTACATAGACAGCAGTGCAACTGACATGTTCAAGGCCCAGAAAGGTAGTATGGACATCATTAAAATAGTCCATGTGACATCAGTGGTTCAACCGTAATTTTATGAAGCTACGAGAATAATTTTTGTGCGCAAAGACAACAAATATAATAACTTTATTCAACAATTTCTTTTCTTCCGTGTCAATCTTTGACAAGCGTTCGTCAGAGTATCACAACTCATGTGTATGGTGCTGCCGATGCAGGAGTTGGAATTCTGACGTAGAACATCCATCTAACTTAGTTCATTGTCTTTGTATTCTTGTTCAAATAAGTGCGTTGCTGTCTGTGCAGGGTCAGAAAGCTCTCGAATTTCATCAAAAATAACTTTGTGCTCCGAAGATGATCGAAGGTCTTACAGGTTTGGAACGACATGAGGGAGAGTAATTAATGACAGAATTTAGATTTTTGGGTAAACTATCCCTTTAATGTTGGTGGCACTGAAGTCATATGACCATGGTGTAGTTCATTTATGGCCTACAATTGGATTTATGATTATTGATGAATAAAACGTAAAAATTATAAACTTTTGTTGGTCACAAATCTTTTTTTCTGCAATAATCTAAAAGCCAGTGGACAAATCCTGGTGGGTTTTGTTGAGAGAACCTGTGTGATGCTAACTTCCAGATATGCCTACAAAAATATATCGTCATAGCAAAACTCTATAAACCAACTATAAACCACATGATTCATTAAGTCATAGGACAGCTGACCCCAAAATCATTTACTCATGAAGTTCTCAGCTCTTTTTTTATTTTGCAGTAAATAAAAAAAAACTGTTATTTAAAGAACGCTGTTCCAAACAACACTGAACCCCATTGACTTTCATTGTTTTAACAAAAACACTGCCATTTTAGATCTTTTTGAGTTTTTTTGCAATCAAAACTAACCAACAAGTATGTTTAATTATGTAATTAGTGTCAGTGACCATAGGAGTAAAATTACCTGTAAATGCAAAGTAAGTGCAATGTAAGTTCTGTCATGAAACTCTAGATCAGGGGTGGCAAACTCCAGTCCTGGAGAGTTCAGCTCCAACCCTAATTAAAACTCATCTGCCTGTAACTTTCTAGTAACGCTTCAGACCTTGATTAGCTTGTTCAGGTGAGTTTGATTAGCATTGAAGCAAAACTCTGCAGGGCCGCAGCTCTCCAGGACAGACGTTCGCCACCCCTGCTCTAGATGGCACAGGCTGATGGGTCCTAACGCAAACAGATGATATTCACAGCATTAAACTACTTGGCACAAGCTGATTGGTTCATGTTACATATGCAGCCAATGAGCTTGCTGCTTTACTTTTAAATGGTTGGTTAGCATTCACTAGAGCAATGGTTCTCAAACCTGTCCTGGAGTACCCCCAGCCCTGCACGTTTTGTATGTCTCCCTCATCTATCACACCTGATTCAACTCATCAGTTCATTAGTGGAGACTCAAAGACCTGAAGTGGGTGTGTCAGATATAAGGAGACATACAAAATGTGCAGTGCTGGGGTATTTTATGGAGAGGTTTGAGAACCACTGCACTAGAGCATTTCGCACCGCACTTTCAGAGTTTCTTTGAAACCCTCCACCTCCCCAGCTCCACCTGTATAGATCTGCTACGGCTTACTACGGGCCAGTTTTACTAACAGCTTGCGCCAGCACAAACCATCTTTTGTCATTAAAATTGTACTGTCAGGTTTTGTTAAAGACGCACAGTGATGAATAACCGATGAAAAGGCGTGGACACAGTTATTCTTGAGCCTGACCTTATTGAATATGCATTTGTAGGAAATTCCCTTTCAGACAATAGATTTATGGTAGGAGAGTATTTAAATGAATCACACAACGCATTTTACAGAGGCTGCTCCCACGATAGTTGATTGACATGAGTGTTTTACCTCAGATCAGCTGTAACAGTCCGACCTCCATTGTTTTGATGCCGGAGCAGGGATGTAAGTTAGACAAGAATATCTCCGATTGAGCGATTGAGATGTTCTGTTGCTGGATGTAATAATGAATATAGTGGTCGTCATTTACTTCCGACATCTGAGCCGCTGAAGATGCAGTGGATTACGTTTGTTTGTGAAGGGAATTCGCCTCCCGATCGACAGAAATGCATCTATGTTCACGCAAATCATTCGTGGTCCAGCTTCACCTACAGCAGAATTGAGTATAAGGTTTTTTTACGAATCTCTGCAATCACCTTTCCTAATAACATGCTAGTTTGCAAGTTTAGCTAAATGCGGCTAAAGTAAACAATCTTTCTGAGCACAGCTCATCACTCCACAGAGAGAACAGAGGGGCAGGGCGAGCAGAGCTCATTTGCATTTAAAGGAACAATCCCTCAGAATGGGATGATTTTCTGCAGAGCCCATTTTGACAAGGTAAAAAGGGTGTTTTTTACACAACCACTGAGAATTTTTAACCAAAGTATATTATAGACTTTTCAATAAAGCCCTAAAGAATCATATCAACTTGTTGAAAATGGGCATCCGATTACCCCTTTAAAAACTCACAGCACTGCATCAGCGTATGTATTGGCAGTAGCAAGTTCCAGTACTTGCTTTGCAGCAGCAGCAAACTACAATACAACAATCTACAACATCAGTAACCAACGGCAGATCTATTCCGCCAAGACCAAATACATTAACATTGTCCCATCCATTAACATGCTAAAATCTGTCAAGAGTTGTAATGATAGAAATATTTGAATGCATAAGTAAGCGCATAGTAAGCATACAATCATTATGCTGAATACAAAAAAAATGTTTATATATATATATGAATTCTGTAAGAGACAAAAAGGAAATACTGTATTGTACCGTTTTAATCGAATAATCAAAATTTGCTTAATAGTTTTTTATTACACAACATGACAGTACATAATGACAGCGTTTTCATTTTGGGTGAACTACGTGGATGTTAAAATACTTTTTCTGCAGCTGCTACACTCTAGTTTAACCACTTTAGTTTGTTTGAGAAATCTAGTTGGAAAATTCATTATTTTCGTAATAAATAAATAATAAAAGGTGGCTCAATGCACCAGTGACTAACTCATCATTCCTACAGATCCAGAAATAAGACACCTTTTAAGAGCAGCATATATTTTCTAGCATCAAATGAACGTGTGTGCATGTCATAACATCAGTGTACTGTAGCTCAGTTGACTGGGATTTGATAGCAGATCTTACTGCAGGCAGTCACTCCAGGAAGGAGATATCACTTACCCTGAAGACAGGACCACAGCAGGTGAAGAGGACGACAAAACGGTTGTCAGTGTCCTACTTCACAGCTTTTTAAAGATTGGCAGCATTTTGACAGCCACAGAAACGCACTACAGAAACAGGCAGTTTGATAGAGAGGGTCTGCAAAAGAGTTTATCAGTCTTGAAAGAAAAAGTGAGGGGGAAAAAAAAGTAGATATACAAGATATACAGTGGCCTCAAAAATAATTTATACACATAAAAATGTAATAGTATAAGATGCAAAATGGCATCTACAAATAAATAGAGCTAATTTTTCTTTACTTTACTTGACTAATGTCAAGATGATATAAGTTAATGTACAGTAGTGCTTCACTGCATTAACTATAAACACATTCTACAAATTTTTGATCACTAGAAAGTGTCTAAATGCTTTGTTTTTGAAAGTACCTCATCTTCAACAAACTAGGCTTGTGCCATCTTACTTTAAAAAGCTGCTTTGTTTTGATATTCTATCTAATTCGGTGGCATTCAAACGTATTAAATGATGACTTTAGTGTTCAAATATTTTATGAGATCATTCTAGCCATAACTCTTCCTGACAGGAAAATTATGAATCTCTTCCAAACACACATACATCCCACACTTACAAATGCGCCCTCTCGAGTCTTCAATTTCCTTTTTCTGTCTTTAACACTACATTAATGTCATTTGAAATATTATTGCAGTTCTCTTGGTCCTAAACATGTTTTGCTGATTCCTTCCAATTTCATCCATCTTTACACTTCTCCTGCTTTCCTCTCTCTCTCTTTCCCGCTCTGCCGTGGGCCTTCCCCCACTCCTCAACATTGCTATTTTGGGTGAGTGCACCTGTCATTCTCACATTCCCCTCCACTGCTGACTGGCAGATAGTTCAGAGGCTCTTTCAGGGCAGAAGAGTCTCTGATCCCACAGCCACACAGAAAACCATGCATTAACTACAATATCCCACGTACAACTATTTAGACCACTGAAACCTGCCACACATGGAGCTACAAAAAGCATTATCGATCAAAAAGAAATTAATGCTTTTATTCAACAAGGGTGCATTAAATGTATCAAATCTGACAGTGAAGACCTTTACAGTACACTGTTATGGAATTTTTTAGGGCTGTCAAACGATTAATCGCGATTAGTCGTGATTAATCACGAATAAACGCAATTAATCGCATCCGAAATAAAAGTTTGTGCTTATATAATATATGTGCGTGGATTTCTGTACATACTAATACATAATAAATATACACAGCACACACACATATATTATGTAAGCACAAGCTTTTTTGTTTTTGGATGCGATTAGTTGCGATTAATTGTTTGACAGCCCTATAAATGCTGTTCCGCAAAATATTACTATTTTCAACACTGATAATAAATGATACTTGAGTTCTAAATAATCATATTGGAATGACTTCTGAGGGTTTGTAATTATTAGATTAATTGATAGATTAATTGTTATTTGAAATCATTGCAATCAAGTAGGTTCAACTAAATGACAAAAATGAATCAAACTTACGGTAAACTGTAAATCTTTGCTACTAAAGTTTAAATCAGTTAATCTAGGCTATTAAACTTTTACAGCTCTCTTAATTACACTTCAAGAACACTTCCCTCAGTAATGGTCAAATAGAAAGTACATTAAAGTCATTGCAATATCAGTATAATTATGATTTGCTCAGCGAGCGGAACAACTTGAGACTTGAGGCCTGAAATGGTCATTTACAGTGTAAATGAAAAATATCATCTTTTGATATGATCAAAAACAGGCTTATGGCAGGGTGATGACAAACTTTGGTTGATTAAACAGACAGATTGCGTCCACCTCATTCCGTTAGCCTATAATAACTGTACTGTCTCTATGTCCCAGGGGTCTACATGAGAGGCACTTATAAAGGTTCTCATCACTGATGCAGTTTCATCAACTGTTGAAAACATCTAGAGCTCTTAAACATGAAAAATCTGCAGTTTTATGAGTCATAACCAGGACTTCACCAACTGCATTTCAAAATGTTTGACTCATAGAAGCTCAAACCTCTTCTTTTTGTTCATTGTTTAGATAAATGTACATAACATAAGCATAAATTATCCTCAATCTTTGTTTATCCAACAAGCAGTTTCAGTTCCACAGTAAAGACTCCTAAAGCGATACAGTTCAGCCAAAAAGGAAAATTCAAAACTGTTTGACTGAGTAAATGATGACAGATTTTAATTTTTGAATGAACTATTACTTTAATGTAGTCCAGTATTCTACAGCTGAGTATATATAATATTCTCATAGCCTCATTTGAAAAGCGGGTGGACTTTTGTTTACTTATGTGCTGAAACAATGCAGATATTAAAGTGACCCCACTGCTAATTTCATATTCTGATAATTGATTTCTGAACCTAATCACTGTTTTTATAAGCAATGATTAACAACCCATGCATGACTCAGTTCTTTATTTACCAGTATCTCACACTAAATTCTTTTCAACACTGATTAAAAAATAAATAAATAAATAAATGAAACAATAAAACTCACAAATTGGAGAGACAATTTCCATTCTGGCCCCACTATATCAACAATGATTTATTTAACTTAATTAGAATTACCAAAAAATTTCCATTTTCACTTGGTCAGACAAACTGTATTTTAGAGGTTTAATGAACTACTAGAAACTACTAGAAAAAGTCAACACTATGTTTAAAAAATAAATCAAAGAAAGTCCAATTTCAGGCAATTTAGTGTAAGTAACTTAAAATATTACTTAAACAACCTACTGTACTTAAAATAAACAGCAAGTGTCTGTTGAACAAACTTTTGATCACTGATAATGCATTTAAATAACTGGTTAAAACTTACATATTTATTTAAAATGAATAGATATTTTAGCTTTATGTAGTTCTTTTGACTGATTTTGTTGTAGAAGATGTGTTGCGCTTTAAATCATTTTTAGAGTTATTGGTAGTATACAACTAGTTTTGGTATAACTTCTCTAGAGGTTGACTGATTATCGGCCTGGCAGATTATCAGCGCCAATATTAAGCATTTTTATGGTTATCGGTATTGGTCATTTTCAAAACCAATTTGCTTATAAAATAATTTAAAAGCATTTAAAGTAAGTTTTTGTCAGAGCCCTTGTTATTCTTAATTTTGACATTATTTTCATTTTTACACAAGACATGTATTGGTTCAAAATTTCGCTGATCATCCGCACCGATATTAAGCATTTTTATGGTTATCGGTATTGGTCATTTTCAAAACCGATTTGCTGATAAAATAATTTAGAAGCATTTAAAGAACGTTTTTGTCTGAGACCTTGTTATTCTTAATTTTGACAATAATTTTCATTTTTACACCAGACATCTATTGGTTCAAAATATTACAGATTATCAGCGCCGATATTAGGCATTTTTATGGTTATCAGTTTTGGTCATTTTCAAAACTGATTTGCCTATAAAATAATTTAAAAGCATTTAAAGAAAGTTTTTGTCAGAGCCCTTGTTATTCTTAATTTTGGCAGTATTTTCATTTTTACACCTGACATATATTGGTTCAAAATATCACAGATTATCAGTGCCAATATTAGGCATTTTTATGGTTATTCGTATCGGTCATTTTCAAAACCGATTTGCCTATAAAATCATTTAAATGCATTTAAAGAAAGCTTTTGTCAGAGTCCTTGTTATTCTTAATTTTGACATTATTTTCATTTTTACACCTGACATGTATTGGTTCAAAATATCACATATTATCAGCACCGATATTAAGCATTTTTATGGTTATCGGTATTGGTCATTTTCAAAACCGATTTGCCTATAAAATAATTTAAAAGCATTTAAAGAAAGTTTTTGTCAGAGCCCTTGTTATTATTAATTTTGACATTATTTTCATTTTTACACCAGACATATATTCGTTCAACATATCACAGATTATCAGCGCTGATATTAGGCATTTTTATGATTATCCGTGTCTGTCGTTTTCAAAACTGATTTGATAATTAAATAATTTAAAAGCATGTAAAGAAAGCTTTTGTCAGAGTCCTCGTTATTCTTAATTTTGACATTAATTTTCATTTTTACACCAGACGACAAAATATCGGTTATCAGTCTACTTGAGCTGTAATAATCTGACAATTATGTAATGTTAATGTTCAGTTTAATTTAAGATGCAAACTTACTGAATTTGGATCCACAAGTAAAAACATTGCTATTTTTGAATTTCATAGGATTTACTGTATTGCTGATAATATATTATCTGATAAAAGCACAGACTCTTACTCTTATAGTGAACAAAGCTTAAAAAAACCTTTAAGAACTGTTTCCTGGTTTCCTGAAAACTCTCTGTAGAACCCGAATTGGTTCTTCTACAGCATAATTGCAAAAAAATCCTTTCTGGAACCTTTGTTTTTAATAGTGAACATAGCATAGTGATTAAATAAATGACCCCTTGCTGTTACAAATAAACCATGAAATTATGGCTTACTAATGGCTAAACTATTTACATAATATTAATATTAATGAGTAGATAAAATATGGCAAGATCTACATGAACTTTTAGGCATTTAGCAGAGGCTTACAAATAAGGAAAATAAAAAATGTACAGTATGAAGCCGGCGCATTTGCATTATAATCTAAGCCATGAGTAATTTTCCATCACACATTACAGTACAGTAGTGGACTCAGGGGTAAGTTAAAGTTTCCGGTTGACGTAAGTGATTCTTCTCTTTAAAGACACT
Organism: Labeo calbasu; assembly: GCA_019740295.1. Classification (NCBI taxonomy): domain Eukaryota; kingdom Metazoa; phylum Chordata; class Actinopteri; order Cypriniformes; family Cyprinidae; genus Labeo; species Labeo calbasu. Next base: position 32,120 of record JAHKKF010511236.1, read on the forward strand.
GGAGTGCTACCAGATCAAACACCTGTTTATTGTGTATGATGTGGTCATGACAGCACACATGAACTCTGGCTGTCAATGAACAGATGGTCTGTTGGGGCTGAGGTGTAGATTTGATCATCTGTGGGCTAAGCAAAACATAAGCCTAAGAAAGACTCCTGCTTTACACATTCAAGACCTGAGGAATCTTCTGAAGAGCTCATGGTCTAATCCTCCATCAAACACACACACCTCGCACCTCGTTTCTGCCCATGAAGAGTCCCCTGTGACAGACAGGACCTTATTGTGGGCTCTATCTGCATAACTGTGCACTAAAATTAGTGCTTCTAGATCCTTCTCTCCTCATTTCCGAGGCCGATCATCACAGATATGTGTGTTTTGAGAGAAAACTTTCAACATTTCAATAAGTAACACAGCAGAAAACCCCTAAATACCCATATTACTAACATTGTGAAAGGCTGAAATGCTCTAAAACATTTTCTTAGTGTGAAGAACATTTTAAAAATCTAAGAAAATAGCCTCTTCCCTATACACTCTTAAAAACAAAGGTTCAATGAGGGGGTTTCCATAGAAGAACAAGTGTGGGTTCCCCAAAGAACCTTTCAGTGATCAGCTCCTAAAATAACCTTTTTTTTTTCTAGTGTGAAGAACATTTTAATGATTTAAAGAAACTTTTTCCATTATAAAGAAACTTTATTTTCAAAAACTGACCTTTTGCAGAATGAAAAGGTTTCATGGATGTTAAAGGTTCTTCATGGAACCATAGATGCCAATAAAGAACCTTCATTTTCAAAAATGTAATGGACCTTCTGTAGAATGGAAAGGTTTCATGGATGTTAAAGGTTCTTCATGGAACCATAGATGCCAATGAAGAATCTTTATTTTCAAAAATGTGATGGACCTTCTGCAGAATGGAAAGGTTTCATGGATGTTAAAGGTTCTTCATGGAACCATAGATGCCAA